>JANRMT010062811.1:2258688-2324071 GCA_026402145.1 Polypterus bichir lapradei | reverse complement strand
CCAACAGTAGCCCAATTTCTGCCAGCACCCTGTTGGCTACCAGTACTAGTGGCGGTGGTTGTTAACCCGGGGCTTGACCGATCTGGAACTGCTCTATCAATCTTTTAGCTGCCCAACTTTCACATAAATAATTTTAGTATTCAGAAATATCAAAATACAACGCAGGATTTGAATTTTATTTGTAATAGACATGGGGAATCCTCCAGTGTAACAGCAAATTGGGAGAGTGTTATAATTGTGGGGGCGATTTTTAGGATAAGGTTTATAAAGAATTAGATCTGATGGGAGCTGTGGACCTGCTATACCACAGGAGGAAGCTGGGTTAAGAGGAGGTTACAGTTTTGAGGGAGAGACCCTCAGCGTGATGCACCAAGAACAATGTACAGTACAGGGACAGACTGAACATGTGCAGAAATCATCGGCGCATACGAACCGGAAGGGAAACTGGCTTGTTCGTCAGCCGAGTGTGTGGTCGTGAACAGATGCAAAAGTTTGGCAAACATTTTGGTCATAACGTGATCTGTACATGTTCCGAGACATTCGTTAAGTGTATTTGTGTAGCAGTTTGTCCACTGTGAGCACCGAAAGTGAAGAGAGCTGAAGGTGAGCGGAGACTAACCGCATAAACGTTAGTATCGACTCTTTGGCTTTAAGGATAAAATATCTAAAAGGAATGCTGCATTGGTCCTGGGGTCTATATGTGAAAAGGGGGTCTTCAAATTATGTCTGTAATTGTGGTGGAGCTCACCACAGAGAGGTTGGGTTACTGTGTAGCCTAGGAGAGCAGATGGGGTGTGATTATATTTTAAAGGGTAAGGTTAGATTATGGAGGAGGGAGGGAGGAAAAAATGTAAAGCTGAATTCTGTGGAATATTCTAGAAAATCCATAAAGACTGTTTGAAGTGAGCAGTGTGCATACCTGGCAGCCGAAGCATTGGGCTGTAAAGTGGAGGTTGAGTGTTCCCGTGCCCACCACCAATTTCAGTGTCTGACCGAGATGGTATTCACGATAGCAAAGATGGATTTAAAATGACAAGGGTGTAGGATCAGTGAGTCATTGAACCTGCCAGGGCAGAAAAGATTGGAGGTCCATTTGAGAAGAGAGCTATAGGATGAGTACTTGTGATAGCAGGGACTGGGAGGACTAATGGGGTGTGTGTGTGTGTGTGTTCCCATGAAGCTGATGTAAAGGGCACAGTTTCAGTACTTGACTCTGCTTATTCTTACAGCATTTTATAATGGATGCTCACAAATGAGAAAGCGTCAAGTGAATAGTAAAAACGTCTCTCTGAAGTGGTGTGTTAGAGTGCCACGCCACACTGCCATGGCTAACTCGGGGAGATTATTATTGAAAAAAGTTATTGAAAGTGGCATTCATTTAGGAATCTTCAGTTGCCTTAGTTCATTCATTCTATGTTAAAAAAAAAAAAAAAAAAACACTATGGCAGGAATGGTCCACCGATGTTTACTTCGGTTCTGTTGACCGCTTTGAGTAAATAAATGTGAATATAAGAGTGGCCGTGTAAAAGTCCGTCAACATCTCTGCTTTCACTCTTAAATGTTCTTCTAAAATATGTAACTACGGTTTGGGTGGGGGCAGAAGTGGCATTAATGTAACCTGAGTTGGGGTCTCTCGCTAACCTCACACATTTCACTAATACAGACTTTTGACAGTTGTGTGTGCGTCTAGAAATTAATGTGACATGGCAATGCAACTGTACACGTTTGATTAGGTTTGTAGGCCATCGATCTGTGGAAAGATTCTACCATTCAATACGTTCACATCCGATAGTTCCCTCCCAATCATACTAAAAGTGTACAGAATTCCAACTAGGTTTGTGAGATCGAAACCGCTACAGAAACAAATTTGTGTTTATTATTAATGAAGTAAGCTATTACTTTATTATTAACTAATATACAGTGCCTACAAAAAGTATTCAACCCCCTGGAAGTTTTCATATTATTATTATTATTATTATACAACATTGAAACACTGAGCAACAGAAAGCAACTCTTTTTACTCTCAAAGTGAAAACAGATCAAAGTGGTCTAAATCAATGACAAATATCAAGCACCATAATGATTGACCTGGTAAGGCTTCACCCCGTTCAAGTCAGTATTTTGTAGCTGGCGGCCATGACAGTCTCAAGTCTGTGTGCACAGGTCTCTCTCTTTGTCAAGTTTGCACATTTAGACCCCACCCTCCTTCTTCTCCTCCTCCTCATCCTTCTTCTCATCCTCATCCTCTGTCCAGTGTCGTGGTGCTGATGAGTGAACAGCCTTTTTCAAGTTCAGCTATAAACTCTCAGTTGGATTGAGCTCTGGACTCTGACTCTCTCTGCCTTGGGGTTGTTGTCTTGCTGAAAAGCACATCTTTGTTTCCCCAAAGGTGCAGGTTTCATGCACACCTCATCAGATTTCCCTGCATGATTTCTCCGTATTTTGTTGCATTCAATGTCCCCTCACAAGCCTTCCACAGCCTACTGCAGAGGAGCATCCCCACAGCCTGATGCTGCCGTCCACCACGCTTCACAGTGGGAATGGTGTGTTTTTGATAATGTGGGGTCCAAAATGGTGTTTAGTCTGATGGCCAAATTGCTCGATTTTGATCTCATCACATCCATAGAACCTTTTTCCATCTGACGTCAGCGTCTCCATTTTGCCGTGGTGTTGTCCTGTGTGTTTTCTCTCTGTCAGTTTCCCTTAAAACCACAATTGGTGAAGCACTTGGGCAGCAGTTGTTGTCTGCCCAGCCTCTCCTGTCTGATCCACTGTAGGTCATCACTCCTTCTGAGGTCTCTGAGTGGCCTCCCTTACTCGTGGTGGTCTTGCACCATCACTCAGTTTCTGTTGACGGCCTGCTCGACTCAGATTTACAGCTCAGTCGTGCTCCTTCTGTTTTCTTCATGGTTGATTTACCTGAATATTCAGTGACTCCGGTGTTATCTCGTCTCCAATGTCCTAACTTGTGCTCTTCACAGAGTTACTCATTTTGTTCTTTTGCCTTCATTGTGTTGGTCAGTCCACCATACTGGCTCACCACAAGCTGGACCTTCCACATTCAGGTGCATTTAGATGACCCCAGGGAGCTGATCATTGAACAAGTTATGGGATGTCTAAAACTAGTGCCTTGTCCAGTGATGATTTAGGGGTGTTGTATTAAAGTGAGTGAATACTTGTGTAATCATTTTTTTGGTATGTTTTATATTTGTTATAAATTTAGACCACCTTGAAGAGTTCTGTTTTCATTTTGACATTAAAGAGTATCTTTCCGATGATCGATATCAAATAAGCCATAATAAATCCACCATGATTACAAGTTGTATAAAAGTTAAATGGAAAGACTACCAAGGGGGGGGTTAATACTTTTTACAGGCCCTGTAATGGAGTTCATCCCTGGCCAGTCTTCATGTTGTGGATGTGCCTTCAAAGTCACAGCCATCTCCTCATCACATTATCTGTTGTAATGTGGTTGGTAAGATAGTAGATTACAAACATTTGACTGGTTTCGCTTCCACTTTATGCCCACCACTGTTAGGATAGACTGCGGCCCCCTGTGAATTTATTGGAGTCGGAAAAGGGGATGATCGGATGGATGCCACCTGATTGGATGATCTTCCATAAAATATTAAGGTGCACAGACAGTAAAACAATGCGGCAATAGTTTGCAGAGTTTTGTTCTTATTTAACTTATTAAATGCTCATTAAAAGGATACTCCACCTAAAATTTGTTACTTCCCAGAAGTGATTTGTAGCAGTGGCCTAAAAAAAATATTTAATGAGAACGTAACAAACTCTGCAATTTAACAGGCGTCTGTGGAGACCAACACTGGGCCACAGTGAGTTTCCAATGGGCAGCCAATCAGCTTTTGTATTAAAGACCCGCCTCCTATCCTCATTCATTGGTCAGCAGTCCTGTCTTCATTTCCAAAGCCCATTCCCATGTGGACATCTGTCCTCTGTGTGCACTGCTCTGATTATTTTATTTTGTTTTACCAGAAGTACTGACTTTAATGATGTTTTAGTAAAAAAAAGTATGCGTTTTGCCTGTTGTGAGCAAACGACTGGATGAGTTGACGTATGTATCACGTGACACAAGCAATGTCTGGTTTTTTTAATGGATTTTTGATACCATTTGCTGTAGTCCAGCACTGGTCACCTTAGACTCCGATCAAAAACTTTGTTTTGTCCATTCTGCATGAAATCCGAGTGTAAAATGTGTTCTTGGCCTTCAATACAAACAACACAGGGTAAGTAACGGATAAAATCTCATTTTTGGGTGGAGTGTTCCTTTATTAGAGTAAGTAGTCTCTCAGTATGTTAAGAGGTGAAGTGGAGAAGCTGACTGACCATTTAATCTTTCTGAACCTTTAGGGTGGGCATGTGTGGCAGTGCCAGGGCTGGCCTATTCCCAGTCCCATTGGAGAGCAGAATATGCAGAAGTGCCGACTGCCCACTACTATTCCTCTCCATCTCTACTCACCTTCTACACCTGGGCTTCTCGTTGGCTCTTCCTCTTGCTGGATTATCTTCAGCTCCCTCAGTGACATGTAGCTTTCTTCCCCGATGCCATCTTGGCAGATGTCATTGAGCCGGTCCCTGATGCGGTCACTCAGATGCAGATAGTCCCGTCGCAGCTCGCTGAGCTCAGCCTGCAGGAAGTCCCTCTCCCTCTCCAATGCCTTGGCGTGGGCCCGCATCTTGTTGTGCTCCTCACTGAGGGTACGGCTGGCACTGTCCAGCTGCTGCTTTTCCTGAATGGTCTCCTGCAACTCTTCCCTGAGGTGTCTCTTGTCATCCTTGAGGTTGTCCACCAACCTACATAAGGCTTCGCGCTCCTTGCCCAGGTCTGTGATTCTCCTTTCGGCCCCCTGCTGCGCTGTGCCCATCTGCTTAATGGTTTGCTCCATGCCCTCTCGAGTGGCGCGTGCCTCTTTCTGCAGCTTTTCCAACTGCTGGCTCAAAGCGTCTCGGCTGATGATACATTCTTCAAATTTCTCCATCAGCTTCCTGTTTTCGTTTGACAAGTCCATGACTCTGGTCACAAACTCTTCCTTTTCCGAGTCCTTGACGGATAGAAGGTCCCGGGCCTTTTGGGTTTCCAGGTTAGCATTCTGCAACTTCTGCTTTAGATCAGTGATGGTATCCTGCTGACTGGACACCAGCTCTTCCAGTCTGTGCTTCTCTTCGATGTTCCTGTACTGGTCTTGCTTGATGTGCCTCAGCTCTTCTCTGAAGGTTTCCATGGTCCTCAGTGCTGCCTCTCGCTCCTCATGCGCCTGCTGTCGAGCCTCCAGGAGATGCTGCTTCTCGGCCAGGCTCTTTTGCTCCTGCTCTTCTGCTGACCTCACGTGCTTTTTGAGACTGCTGTATTTCTCCAGGAGCCCTTTCAGTTCTCGGCTCAGGGCCTTATTCTCCGTTTCTCTTTGCTGCAGCTTGCCCTCTGCGACCCGGGATGCCTTCTCAAGCTCAGCCACGACCTTAGCATGTCCATCTCTCTCTTGGCTCAGTGTTTCCATCAGCGCTCTGACCTGTGCTTCCTTGGACCGCACCTGTTCTTCCAAGTGACTGTCCAGACTTCTATGCATGGTGTTCATGAGATTTGCTTCCTCCACATGCATTTTCTCATTGTCCATCTTCCTTAAGGCAGCCTCCTTCTCCTCCAGCTGTCGCCTTAACTCCTGGTTGTCTTCAGTCAGGCGTGTGAGGCAAGCGGCCATGCTGGCACAGGCCTCCTCCGCTTTGCTGTTCAGCTGCCGATTCCAAGAGACTTCACACTCCCTCTCTTGCTGCAGCTGGACCAATGTTTTGTTAAGCCGCTGGTTCTCTGCCTGGAGGCTGGCGATCAGGGTCTTGAAGGTGGAGTCCTCCTGACCTTTCAGTTGCCCCTGAAGCTTCTCCTGGGCCTCTTCCAGGGCCTGCAGACCTTGCTGAAGCCTGTCGACCTGAGTTTCCAGATCCAAACTTCTGCTCGATGGCTGTTCCATTTTGCTCTGCCCACATTTGGTTATTAGTGTCCCTGAAGGTCCTTTGTGACTTTTGGCATCCAAGGAAGCTGCACGTTCCAGAAGGTTTTTTGGGCAACAGAGACCTCGCTCCATCCTCTGGGACATTTCCAGTTCTTCTTTCAGCCTTTCTGCCCCATTGCCAATCCTCTCCAGGGCGTCCCACAGTTCATCGCCACAGTCGCCTGCCCCTGCAGATGCATCTATGCAGGACTTCAGGGGAGACGACGAGGAGACTGCTCTGGTGCTGCATGCATTGGAGTGGTAAGAAGCCATCATTGGGCTACTACGTAATTCGGTTAACTGCCTTCCCACCACCCCTTCTGTTATGCTTTGGTCAAGAACGCTGGGCCAAGCTAGCACAGGATCTCCTTTCACTCTACACGGACATGCCGAGGATGCTGGGCCTTCGTTATCTCGGATTTCCCCGGCACACCTCCTGGTGGCCAACTCGCCAAGTGCCTGGGAAAGCTTGCTGGACTCGGCTGAGGTCACCTCGCTGGGAAAGCAGACCTGAAAAGAAACAGCGGGACACGTCTTAGGCATAAACGTGAAGTGCAAAGCCGCTCTGCCCACTGCCCTTCACCATGAACCCGAGGGGTGATTTGTCCTCTAAACTTTGAAGTGAAGGAGCAACCATTGACATGCAATAACTGGACAAGACCACAATACTAGGAGCAGTTCTTACTGGTCCAAGACTTGGGTGGCAGTAGGAGGGGGATTTAGAGACGAGATGGGATAGTTGGTGGGATGTCTGGGTTGGCTAGTGGCAAATCCACTCTGCTGACTGTCTTTAACTTTGAACCTGGAGGCTGATTTGACTGTGAGTGAAGGAGCAGCCATTAACATGCAATAAGGAGGACAACATACGGCGGGGCTGGGAGAGAGAGACAAGTGTTTGATCTCTTGCTACATTTATGCATTTTAAATAACAGTCTAACATGACATAATTTTATGGTACTGTCAATTTAATGGAGAGAGACGGATTCACTGGTCTGCAAAAAATATTCTGAGCAGCTCTCTATTAAGTTTTTTACACTGATTTCATATATGAAATTGGAATTAAGCTAGCACGTCAGGCTTTTGAAATACACATCATTGACGTTTTGACACTTTTGAATGTCAATATAATATATCAACATGATATCTGGAGTTTGAACTCTGTCCCACCAAAATTGCTTTGATGTGCTTATTCTGAAAACAAACCAGAAGACAATACCAGAGACACGTTAAAGCATATTTATGTCAATTTACCCCAATATAAAAGTGAGGTCAGCGTGCCCAAAAATGTTGGAGGCACTCGCTTTTGCGCTTGTACTGCACATCTGTCTCTCTTTGCAAGAACCAACAGTAGTCACCCATCATGCTCGGAGTGAATTTTCCCTGATATCAGTTTTCCATTACCTTTGTATCTTGATGAAATCTTTCCCCATGCTTATCG
Organism: Polypterus bichir lapradei; assembly: GCA_026402145.1. NCBI lineage: Eukaryota > Metazoa > Chordata > Cladistia > Polypteriformes > Polypteridae > Polypterus > Polypterus bichir. The sequence goes on along the minus strand of JANRMT010062811.1, from coordinate 2,316,625 downwards.
CTGACATCGCTTAGATTTGGTGGGAAAAAGTTGAGATGAGAATGTAAAAAAATGCATCATCAGTGACATTCTGGCTCCCGTAAGCTGATACGCTTCTTAAAATGCTGAAACGCATTGCCGTTTCTGTCCATCGCCTTGACAAATTTAGGTAAGTAAGTAATGGTGAATCTAACGAATAAAATGTCCTGAAATGCAATGCTATGTTTAACAGTATAACCGACTTCCTGCTGCACCGTCATGTCTGTGTCAGTATGCTTTAGAGCAGAGGTGGGCAAAGTCAGTCCTGGAGGGCCGCAGTGGCTGCAGGTTTTTGCTCCAACTCAGTTGCTTAATAAGAAGCTCTTACTGCTCAAGTAACACTTCTGCATCTTTTTATTTGTCTCGCTCGTTAAGATTTCGAACCCTTATTGCTTATTTTAGTCTTAAACAACTGTATTCTTGTTTTTTAATTGCTCCTTATTAGCAATAAGATGCAAATGACAAAAGAGACCAGCATAGACTTCAAATCATTTGGATGATATCCTTAGAAAGGAAAAATAAGTGTAGGATATGAGAATGACCTGACATGGCAGAGTTAAAGCACAAACAAGCTATGAAATTGAATGAGTGACAAGGATTGGTTTTTAATTAAGCAACTGGGTTGGAACAAAAACCTGCAACCACTGCGGCCCTCCAGGACTGAATCTGCCCACCCCTGCTTTAGAGTCATATAAGACCTGGTAATCAGTAACAAAAATTTTTCTGCTAATTAAAAATTAATAGTTTTTAAATAAAATTAATAATAACAAGGTAAACAACTCACAGCTGTTAGTAACATGTGGCAAATTCTTTTATCTCGGTGGTATCCCTGGTGGAATTACTGGCATTTATCAAAATGGTTATCCGCCTTTACTGTCCAGTCAACCTAGTTGCCCAAGACCTAGAACATCATAACTAAAAAACGGGACATGCTGCTGGACGAAAACGGTTTTCAGATTTGGAGTCAGCAAGTGAAACCTGTTAAAATAAAGGTGAAAGAATCCCAGTAGCAAAATGCTTGTTGACCAGTTTTATCAACCAAAAATCCAGAAAAAACACATTGCATAAAAGTTATAAATTGATTTGCATGTCACTGAGAGAAATAAGGATTTGATCCCCTACAACCCAGCCAGAATCCTGGCTCCCACAGATTGGCTGTGTTTCTTGTAGTTGGTTACCAAGTTTGCACACATCTCAGGAGGAATTTTGGCCCACTGCTCTTTACAGAAACTCACTAAATCTTTTAAGTTTCTTGGCTGCCGCTTGCCAACTCAAAGCTTCAGCTCCCTTTACAGATTTTTTATAGAATTGAGGTCTGCAGACTGGCTAGGCCACTCCATGACCTTTAATGTGCTTCTTCTTTAGCCACTCCTTTGTTGCCTTGGCAGTATATTTTGGGTCACTGTCATGCTGGAAGACCATCCATGACCCATCTTCAGTGTTCTGGCTGACAGAAGGAGGTTCTCATCCAAGATTTTTCTGTACATGACCCCGTCCATTGGCCACTCAATGCGGTGAAGCCGGCCTGTAATCTTAGCAGAAAAACAGCCTCAAAGCATAATGTTTCCACCTCCGTGCTTGACTGTGAGGATTTGGTGTTCTTTTGGGTCATACTCCGCATTTCTCTTCCTCCAAATATGGCAGGTGAAATTTATGCCAAAGAGCTCGATTTTGGTTTCATCCTTCTCTAAATCATTTAAATGTTCACTGGCAAACTTGAGACGGGCCTGTATGTGTGCCTTCTTGAGCACAGGGACCTTGCAGGCGCTGCAAGATTTCAGTCCATTACGCCGTAGTGTATTACCAATAGTGTTCTTGGTGACTGTGGTCCCAGTTGCCCTCATATCATTAACAAGCTCCTCCCATGTAGTTCTGAGCTGATCCCTCACCTTTCTCATGATCATCCTCACCCCATGAGGCAAGATCTTGCATGGAGCTCCAGACTGAGGGCAATTGATGGTCATTTTATATTTCTTCAATTTCCGAATAATCGCACCAACAGTTGTCACCTTCCCACCGAGATTCTTGCTGGTGGACTCGTAGCCCATTCCAGCCTTGTGCAGGTTTTGTCCCTGACGTCCTTTGACACTTCTTTGGTGTTGCCCGTGGTGGTAGAGAGGATGGAATGGAAGAAATTGATTCTGTGGACAAGTGGGCTTTATACACATAACGAGTTGAGATCAGGAGTATCTGGAATCGACTGATTGATTGCAGTCTGTGTGCCATGTGGGCACACAGCCAATCTGTGCGAGCTAGAATTCTGGTTGGGTTGTAGGGGTTCAAATCCTTATTTCACTCAATGACATGCAAATCAATTTATAACTTTTATGTAATGTGTTTTTTGTCTCCATTAAAATGAAACTTCCATAACAATCAGAGGCTGTTCATTTCTTTGTAAGTGAGCAAACTTACAGACTCAGCAGGGGATCAAATACTTATTTTTCCCCCACTGCAAGTAGAAGTTCTTAGGGGGGGTGGGGGGTGGGGGTTACGGAGGAGGAGTCACAGGGGATTCATAGACTTGGGGTGGCAATCAGTGGGATGTCTGGGTTGGCTAGTGGCAAATCCCCTGCACCCACTGTCCTCCTCCATGAACCTGGTTTGTGATTTATCCACTGAATTTTTAGAAGCTAACAGACTGTGAGTGAAGGAGCAACCATTAACATGCAAAAACTGGACAGGACCACAACAATAGAAGTGCACAGTGGTCCATCACAGGGTGGGGGGGGGGGGCTGTGAGTAGGGGGTTTATAGACTCAATATGACAGTCCTAGTGTGGTCGGCGTTTGCTAGAGGCTGTCCACAGCGTCCTTGCTTATTCAGTTGGAAATACATTTAAATATACTGTAACTTACAGTTGTAACATTCTGAAGAGCTTTCTTCTTCAGCATATCAAAAATCTGCAGCTGAAACTGAAGACCCTAAAGACAGAAAGGAGAGACTTCAATTAGAGTGAATGCTGCTGTTATGGAGTAGCCAATCGTCAGTTTGGCGTAAAGAACGGCCCATTCGAGAGACTCCATCCACCTGGACGTCAGACGCCGCTCACGCATCAGTCCTAAAATCTGCCCCGTGACAGACAAACGTAATTTTTATTATTATGGAGAGTATTAAGTTTTCTTACTTTTAAGGAAGGGTGTATTTGTATTTACTCTTGCTCACTGTTTTATAGTACTAGAGTGTCGTACCGTGTTAGCCATTATGAATGTAGTGATTACAATATGGAACCCTTCTTCAGACCAGACCTACATCATCTTCATACAGATGTATGAAGAAGGGCTCTGAGTTGCCTTGAAAGCTTCCATATTGTAATCTTTTTAGTTAACCAATAAAAAGTATCATTTTGCTTGACTTCTCACCATTTTATATAATTTATTTAGTTCATTTGCTATTCTAAATAAATACTGCTTTGCTTTCAAATGTCTATACTTTGTCTGTAGACCTTGAGTGACTGAAGTAATAGAAGCAGATACAGGGCACTTGGTGTCGAAGGGTTTTGAAGGCTGAGGGGAGACGTCACCAATAGAGGACACCACGGTGGCAGTAATGCATCATTGGTAAGTGGCATTGGTCAAGGGGTACTCTCAGGGTACAGGGTGTGCCATTCTTTAGGTGTTGGTTATATCTGTGGACACCATGAAGGTGTGTCTGCCTTTATGTCTCTACATTATTCTCTGGGACCGAGGGAGTCTTTACTCCTGGGTTATTTCTGGGGACACCCCTTCATTGTTCATATTAAAGTCAGCGAGACCCTACGTGGAGTATTGTTAAAAAGACAAAAACTTTATTATAAAACATGCAGCAATTCTATTTTAGGCACCGTCAAAATACCGTTGTGATGCAATACATTTGTTCCAGTGCATCTTTCATTTCTGGAAACATTTCCTGTACTCCTCTTTTGTTACCATGTCTAGATATGTTTCCGGATTTCTTTTACGGTAAGCAACTTGTCTTTCCTTCTGTTTCAATTATAATTTCAGGAACAAAAAGGAGTCACGGGGAATGTGATCTGCAGAATACGGGGACTGCAAATCGAGAAACACATTGCTTGTGGTCAAAAACTGACCATGCAGTGTGTGCAGGTGCGCCATTATTGTGTAAAGTGCAGTTCTGTGTGCGCCACTGCGCCGGCCATTTTTATTTCCTGTGTCTTCTCCGCAGAGGCCCTGGCAGTGCAGTGTAACATTGTTGATTAAGAGTCCATTCATAGAAAAACTCTATTAAGAATGCCGTCAATGTCAAAAAATACGTTCATCGTTGTCTTGATGTTCAATATGACCTGATGTACTTTCTTCAGCTTGGAGGGAAAAAATCGCCAACTGTGGACTAAATATCAGAAATACGCACTTGATCAAATAAATCAGAACAGTGCCACTTGGTGGACCGTAGGCATGTGATACCTAGCGGCATAGTTGATAACTACTCCCTACTACCCCACCGCTTTTAACCGATTCTGGGAATTTTTGGGTGTCCTCTCATTAACTTTTTTTTTTCTTGACCAACATGAATGAGAAACTAATTCTAGAGTCAGTTTCGCTCAACTGTATGTGAAAGGAGACTCGTCTGTTTTGCTCCTCACTACCTGCTCTATTTTGCAATGTTATATTTTACATAACCTACAAAGCGAGATTAGGACGTTGAAATTTCATTGTACGGTGTATACGTAACAAAAAATTTGAAACTGAACTGATGACGTTACATTTTTTGGTCAAAGTAAAAAAATCCACATGTAAAACATTACTAAGGTCGCAATACCAGTCAGCACTTGGTGTTAGGAGCTTCATGTGGCATGGCGTGTGTGCGCAAAAGCAAAAACGCTGAGGAAATGGAATAGGAGGCAAAGTATGCGATATGGCAGAGTCGCAATGAAAGACAATGAAGTGCGAGTTTCTTTTTAGTTTTTGTTTTGTAGCGCATGCTGAGGCACGCTGGTTCAGAGGATGGTACGACTGTGCACAGTGTGGTAATTAGGAACTTTTACTATTTCTTGTTGCTAGACATTTATTCCAGTAGATTTTATGAGGAGGCTGTTTTAGGATTTGCTGCCAGTGTGGAGTTGGGATTTGTAGTCATTTTAATTTCCACTTTGAATGATCTTCATAACTTTACCAAATGTCACTGCTGGTGTTTGTAGCAATCATTGAGAAGAATCCCACAAACACTCTCCCCTACTGCAGATGCCTTGCACAATCATAAAGCATAACTGTGGAGTTTATTCGCTAGCTTGCATTTATTTTCCTTTTTATTACTGTGTGTGAAGTTGTTTTTTTTTCATGTTTTTGTGCATTTTAACTATTTAGTTACTGTTTGGTATTTATATCATTATTAATTGCTACGTTCCTTGTACTTTGTGAGTGGAACCTCGGGAGGCAGGGCCACCCTGACGTCATGGTTGCTGGGACCTCCTCCTGTTTTTATATTGAGATGGAAGAGAAGGTCCCAGCAGAGGTTCACTGAAGTTCTTGGAGGGCACCTGTGGGTATTGATTTTCTGTTTTCTTGAATTTACTGCGTCTGTTGTTGGTTTTAAATTTTTGTATTACATATCTGGACTTGTTTGCTCTGGGATTGGGTTTTTAGGTGAATCCTTTTCCCTGCTTTTTATGTCTTCTTGCACATCGTCCGTGGCTTACAAATATCTTTATTTATAAAGATTATCACTTGCCTTGTCTTTAAAACACAGATTTGTACAGTTTACACTTTCCCATGAAGGTCACTTTTGATATTTTTGGGACATTTTGAGTATATTTTGAGACCCCAATTTAGGCCTGTGTAGGCTGTGGAGTTTTGGAGCTGGTTGCTTGATGTGAGGCCTGATCGTGAGTCTTTCAGAGGCCTCACACTTAAATCATGGTAAATTCCCACCCTAACCTAACCCAACAAACAGCCGGGTTTTGTAAATGGTGAAGAAGCTGAAAGAATAAGATAAGTGTGTGGCAGAACCTGGCAGAGGCCATGCTTCTCTTTGTAGTTTTTCAACTCCTCTGTCTCTGGTATAAAACCTCCTAGATAGACAGAGGCAAAGTGATGGCTATGCAAGGCACTATATACAGTGTATTTATTAGGTAAACTACTCCTTGGCAGTGCTTGTTGAATGGCTGCGTTTGTACAGTTGCTGCAGTGTTTTCTATGGAGAGTGTGCTACATTGAAAGGCACTATATAAAACATTTCTAACTATGGCACCCAATATACCTGTATGCTGGTTAACTTCAAGATGTTTTGCATAGATGCTCATTCTCACTTTTATGATGGAGGTAATGACAAACTCAGAATCTGGCCACTGGACACTACGTTTTTACAGATTTGGATACAAAAAAAATCCCATATCCTTCAAAAGGTAAGATCAGCTGACACTGAAATCCAGTTTACAAAAACCATAACATCCAATAGTCCATCGCCCATCAGTGGCGCACCACCCCATCACTTACACCAAAAACAACAAATCCACTGAAATCTGAAAAGTGCTCTTGGTTTCCATCAGAGGCCTAAATGTCAAGTGAATTTAACATGTTGAGGATACCTCTGCCCTCCAGTGGCCAGGGCTTGTAATGCAGAATCTGCTGCACACACCATGTGAAGATTAAAAGGCTTTTTACTTGGCATTGAGCTCCTGCGCCAACTCACCTTGATGACTGTCTGAGCCTCGGCCTGCTGCTCCATCACAGCCTGGATGGGACTGTCTGCAAGAGAAGAGCGTGAGATCTTCAGAAAACTGTGAAGTGCCTCAGCCGTGAATGAGCGCCTGGATCCTCAGGGTGTGTCAGCCGCCCGGACAGCAATGACCACCAAAGACGCAGAGACTTGATTACAAAGGTGCATCAATGCTTGATTTTTGGTTAAAGTCTTGTTGTTTTTTTTTTTTTTGTTTTTTGTCAAACTACTGTTAGATCTTTTAAATGCAGAGTCATGCGCATGTTCGCAAGTTTAAATTAGCTACCCAAGTCACTAGTTTGCAAGAAAAAATGTCAAAGATATCCTCGATTGTAAAGTGAGCAGGTACCACAAAATGTCTGTATGATTTAAAAAAAAAAAAATCTGTACATTTCATAAAAGAGCCATGTACTTGTTTAGACTGATCCTCACAAATTTTTAGCAAGTGCTTGCCATTATTGAGGAATGGATAAACCCTGGGAGTTCTAAAGTTGGGGACACCCAAATATCATAGGCCCCTACATTTAATCTTTTTAAAGAATGACATGATTTGAAAGAGACATTGCGGTTTTTGATATCCCAGGAGTTTCCGTAGGGGAACATTAAACTGATACACAGAAAAGTCAGTTAGCCTCACTAATCCATGAGACAATATGATGTGTTTTAAGCCTAACCTGGGAAAACGAATTTGACAGAGCATAAAATAATAATGGGGCTTGGTGTTAAAATTCAGATGTGGCCAGATAGAATTCCTGAAAGTATAAGAGTTAGCAGTATGTAAAGAGGTAAACAAATGCTTGAATTAGACATAATGAGTGAAAGCAAGCGTGAATGGTGTAGTCCAGTTGTGTTAGTCCCAAAGCCGGGCGAAACCACACAGTTCTGTATACATTGTTAGCTGTTTGAATAAAGTTGGTAAATTTGATGTATACCCAAAGCCCTGTGTAGATGAGTTGTTGGAAAAATTGTGTGAAGCATCGTATGCCTGAACCTTAGATCTAACTAAAGGATACTGGCAGGTGCCTCTTGAGGAATGTAGTTTTCTCACAACTAGATTTTCCACCTGCTAGATCAGGGGGTGTCGAACTCCGGGCCTGGAGGGCCGCAGTGGCTGCAGATTTTCATTTTAACCCTTTTTGTAATCTGTGACCAGTTTTCACTGCTAATTAAATTCTTTTTCCCTTCATTTTAATAGCTCTATTTTTAAGGATTCGATGCTCTGAATTGATTTTCTTCATTAAATGACAGCCAAACAGAAATGAGACGTGAAATGAGCCAACAGATGACCAGCTAAATGGGGGCTTCAAACTCCAACCAATTTCACTCTAATCACTTTCTTAATGAGAAGCCGATTCTTGCTGTTAATTAAACTTGTTATTTAATCCCATGGCTTGTTGCTGCTCTCATTCTGCCAGAGCAGACATTTACAAAACTGTTGATTTTCTGTTTTTTTTCTAAGAATACTGTCAAGATGTTTTGATGACCTGAGCAGATTAACCTTTCTTTATTTTCAAATCTTGTGTGATGGGCACAGGCGAGCTGCTCATGTGGCGGCTCATTTTGTGTCCCATTATTGTTTGGCTGCTCATTAAGGAAAAAGAAACAAAGGGGTCTGAGTCAAGTTAATTAAAATTAAGGCAAAGGAAGTTGATTAGCAGCAAAAAGTGGTCACTAATGAAGAAGATGGTCAGAATGAAAACCTGCAGCCACTGCGGCCCTTCAGGACTGGAGTTTGACACCCGTGCGCTAGATGGTTTCTTTAAATTTTTAAGGCTCCCATTTGGGCTTCATGGTCCTCCCTGACATTTCGACATATGACTGAACACATCTTACATCCTCATTCTGAGTATTCCGGTGCATATTAACTTTTAGCAATGAGTGAGACTTTCATTTGACAGGCGGGCAGGTGGCACTTTACATTTCTTTGGATTAACGCTTAAATTCGCTTTCTTCAAACTGTCGACTGGGTGTGTCAGAAATTCACTACCTTGGATTTTCCAGGGGGTGGGAGATCTAATCAAACCCCAGAGGACAAAGGCAATGGAAATGCAGAAGCAGGTGTGTACTTTCTTAGGAGTGGGCGACTATTACAGGGGCGATATACCGCATTTTTCTGATTGTGCTGCCCCTTTAACTGGTCCAGAAAAAGGTCGTATGAATTAGAGTGTTGGTGGAAAAGCTACTACAGATTTTTTTTAAAAGCCCTTTCTTCTTACCCTCTACTCCGCAACCTGTAATTCTTTCAAAATGTCATTTTGCAGATGGATGCCAGTGCGTCTACCAAGGGGGCTCTGTTATCTCAGGCTGTTGGCGATCAGGAACATCCCATTATGTATTTAAGCTGTAAATTGTGGCAAAGGGAACGTCATTATTCCACTATTGAAAAGGAATGTCTGGCAAAGAAAGGGGCAGTTGGAGCCCTTGGCTATTATCTTTGGTGGTCCCAAGTTTCCATTGGTAACCAATCACATGTTAAAATGGTTTTATAGACAAAAAAAGGATGATTAATTCAATTGCAGCTTTTTAATCTCTCTGTTCAGCTCCGTCCCAGTAAACAATAGGTTAACACAGTCGTCCTTCCTCGACTCGTGGCTGGTGCTGCTAAACAAGTGAATGAAAATGAGGGGACGGCTGTGAGGTTAGCAGTAAATGCAGCACTTCGCTTTCTATAGCCGGCTCGGTTACAGAGAGAGAACGCACTTTCACACTGACACTAATCAAACCAAGGCCGGATCAGGTGCTTACACACACACACACACACACACACACACAGAGTTTCATTTCTCATGGTAATAAAAACCTTTGTGCTGACTGGTTGCCTGATGCAATCGGCTTTTATCCACCTGAGGTTGTTGCCTCATCGCGTGCATTATGTCGGACCACCCCTCTACAGGGGGACGTCTTTGAATTCTTTTAATCTCAGGAAATCACAAATGGATTTAATTAAGTTTCAAAAGAATTCATGTTTGACTGTTTCCACAACTTCAAGAATAAAGAGTGCATTCATAGAAGTGCTTTTACTTCTTTTTGTGCAACTCTGAGCCCGGGGCGGCGCGGTGGCGCAGTGGGTAGCGCTGCTGCCTCGCAGTTAGGAGACCCGGGTTCGCTTCCCGGGTCCTCCCTGCGTGGAGTTTGCATGTTCTCTCCGTGTCTGCGTGGGCTTCCTCCCACAGTCCAAAGACAGCCAGGTTAGGTGCATTGGCGATCCTAAATTGTCCCTAGTGTGTGCTTGGTGTGTGTGTGTGCCCTGCGGTGGGCTGGCGCCCTGCCCGGGGTTTACTTATACATAGAATGTGTCCTCCACAATTCTGACATGACTAACATGCACCTGGCAGACCTTCATTTAAGGGGATTTCCATACATTTGGTCACAGCATGTAGAAATGACAACACTTTCTCTACAAGGTCACTAAATTTCAGGACACCGTAATGTTTGAGACACGGCAATGGCACGTCTATTAAAGCAGCTGTCATATTCAGTTCTTTGTCGCATATCCCTGCCATGCAATGATTGCTTGAAGTCTGCGATTCATAGACATTGTCAGGTGCTGAGGGTCTTCCTTGGTGATGTGATGCACTATCAAGCCTCCAATATGGACATCTGAAGCTCCTGCTTGTTTTAGGGGGTTTGTCCCCTTTAGTTATACAAGCCAGAGTCCAGTCAACCCAGCTGAGATGATGTGGCACAACCTGCAGAGAGCCTCTCATGCTAGGAGTCCCAGACACAACAAGAACTGAACCAGTGTGGTGTGGCAGAGTGCTCTGAAACTCCCAACCTTAACTGGTGTGCAGTTCTGATCAGCAACTCTGGAAATGTTTGGTACTAAGGGATGTCCTGCCAATTACTAAATCCAAGGGTCCACAGTCAGTGGATGTTTAAAATGGCGCTCGGTATGGACCAGAAGATCCCCAGTTGTCTGAGGTACTCGTCACATGTATCAAGTACGATGAAATTCCTCTTTGCATGTTAAACCAACATAACAGCATGTCTCCACTTTTAGTGCCATGCTGATACACGTCAATTTACCAGGCAGTCACTTCTTTACTGCCATGACGGGTATTCTACTGCATACCCACGGCAGCCTCTTGGTATAGTAGAAGAATTCACAGTCACCATGGGCATTCAACTCATTAGGTCATCTGGTCAGATCAGTGCAGCCATCACCCCATTACCTGATTTAGTCTAATAAGAGGAAGCAACGCTGAGGCAAATGTAACATTTGAAAACTGAAATGACCAGCAGTGAGCTGTGGCTGATCGTGCCCAACATCACAAATGGACCTTCTCTCTGTGAATCTTCGTGATGTTTCACCAGAAATGAAAATTGGCCAACTGTTTACAAACCCCTGCTGTCATTGCTACAATTGTTAATTTCTTCATGAGCTGCATGCATACACTTACATGGCGATTGAAACAGCCCATCATACACGCATTATTAGTTTAAGCAGATTATATATATTTATATAACAATTGACAATTTAATTCCCAGAATGCCCGCGTAGTGTCACCCGTGACCTAATTGTATCAATCATGTGAGTATTTGTGTTTGAAAAATCCGTGCGTAAACTGCAAGCTGACAGAGCCAGTTGTTAGTTAGCTATTGAGAAGGTATTAGATATCTGTGTGTACACTTTGACGTAAAAATGGGTGATTGAAATTTAGAGAAACCTATGAGTATTAATGTTAAATTTTGTGTGAAAATTGGCCAAATGTTCTACTGAAACATTACAACTATTGCAAGTGCAATATAGTGAAGATGCTATGAAAAAGCCGAGTGCGTCTGAGTGGCATAAGAGGTTCAAAGATGGGGGAAGAAGATGTGACAGATGACCTCAGAAGCGGACAGCCAGAGACAACAATGACGGATGTTAATACATATTGAAAATGAGTTCCTGAAATGGGAATGCGTTTAAGTCAATGTATAGATGCATAAGACGACTTTGAAGACGGCAGTAGCCACTAGTGTACAGTTCCACGTGTATATTTTTTAAAGGTGCACTCCAGAAATTAAATTGTCATACCTTGTGTGTGTGTGTGTGTATATAAAATATATATGTATCTCTATTATAAAAAAAAAAATCTTGTGACGATACGAGACTTTTTTCCTGCGACGAGACGTGATCTTTTGAAGAGAGACAGAGACAGAGGGAGAGAGACGCTTCACGTCATACTTACAACCTTCAGAGGCAAGTCCCGTGATACACATGCAGAGCAGGTTAGAGATAATGGAAGTAGGAAAATTCGAAAGTCCCCAAAAATGAGAGTAAAGATCGCATTGGCTCAAACAAATGGAAAATATTACTCTGGGAAATAACGGAACAGCGAAAAGAAATCGAAGTGTTTGAGGATGTCTGGGGGAGAAGAGAGACAAGGCAGTGAGACAAAAGGACAGCTGCCGTACAGGCTTTTAAACGTACGAAGCGCCACAAGAGATGCAGATCACGTGGCACGGCAGCAGCAGCAAACCAGCAGCTGATCGAGCAAAGAGGAGGTAAAAAAAACAACTGTTATTTGTTTCCCATTGTTTCATCGTTTAAGTGGGCGACCACGTCTCCTTGGGGTGCGTTCAGCCCCCCTCTTCACAACGGCATGTAGCGATGGCGGGGGGACAGGTTGGCGAGCGAAGCCCCCTAGTTATATCATATAAATATTATACACACTTATAGCGCGACCGAGATCGGCTCGAATTTGCTTGCAGCACTGTGAGCCTGCAGGTGCCCCAGCAACAGATACGCAGTCTTCCACAGATGCAGCAATCACTCTGCAGGATGCACTTCGGCGTGTCGTCCTGTTGAGGGGCTCCAAAAGAGTTCAGAAGCCTCACTATATATGTAATAAATGGGGAAAATATAAAAAAGCAGCAGTTATTCAACTGCAAAAAAATGTTTTATTTGTAAAAATGATACATTAGATGTAATTTTTATAGAAATACAGTATTTTAGCAGTATTCATGATCAAATTTTCTACATTTTTTTTTTTTTTTTTTAAAAACACTTTCCGGGGCATCAGTGCTGGACGATAAATAATCCCGAATCTTTTTTTACTTTAAATTTTTAAACTGATGCCGTTTCTCACTTTTTTTCTTTATCACAAACTTGAGAAGAACAGTATTTTACCAACGCACACGCCACGGCTACCCATGCGGCTGCTCAGCGGAGCACTGGCTCAGAATTCTCAGAATTGCAGCGACTGCCAGAGACTGTGAATTTTACAGCAGACTCTCGGTTTCTTTTGGTCTAACAAGAGACGGCCTGTTGCAGGCTTCCCGAGACTCGGCGAAAAGTGCAGGCGCGACATTAAGTACTTTTTTGCATCACATTATTATCTTCGGTGGCCAGTTTTGATCGAAAAAAAAAGGTTGTTATACTGAAATTTACATTTTGTTAAAACAAAATTCATTAAACATGTTATTTTATGAACGTTTCTTCAGCCCAACAAAAAATATTCTTTATTCTGAAAATGTCGTTAGTTCGGTATTCGCTATAACGAGAGTTGACTTGTAAATATAAAAATCTCCCTTTAAGTAAAACTGCATTGCTTTTGGGTAGCCATACGGTTTTGGATTCCAAATACCCGCTCACCTGGCCGCCAGTCTTCAGATGTCATGGCCTGGAGTTGAGGTGTCCACCGTGTCTCTTGTGTTGAAAACCGTCCAACAACTCACTGCCCTAGAATCAAAAAAGGAGATTCAGATGAGAATGTTAGTGAGAAACCGCGAGCAGCAAGCACATCTTGGCCACCCCTTAGGGTCCTGGGCACCTGACTGCTCATTCATTCTTTCTTTCTGAAACCAAAATGAGGGCAGCAATTGGCCCAAGCAAAGGAGCTGTTCTGGTACCATTGCATCTCAAATAAATTTATAGCATCTTTCACAATGAACGCAAACAAAAAAAAAAAATCTTCCACGTGGTAGGAGGAATTCTTTGTCTTTTAAAATGAACAATGTGTTCATCCAAGATGGCGACACTGGGAATCCGTTGTACAGGGGCTGCCATTACATTTTCAGTTAGTCGAGCCTGGTGAATGGTGCCATACAAAGTAATCGGTAAGACTGTCCTTTCAGCCTCACGCTTGCTCATCCAAATCCGGGCCATAGGGAATCTGACAGCCATCCATCCTGCAGGAGGTACCAGTATATGACAAATGAAGCCTCGTTTTATATAGTGCCTTTCGTGAGCATTTAATGATCAAGGCTGTCCATTTATTTTCATAGCTGTTCATCCACAAGAGAGCCATAGAGGGTCAGTGGGAGGAGGTGAGATGAAGGCACCTGCAAGGAGCCCCAGTCTGGATAAAGCCTTGCACCGTACAGTCCAACCAGCCATCGTTTGTCCATCTTGTTTAATCCAGTTCAGGTCAGCTGATCTATTCTGGAGCAGGTGTGCCAATCCCGAGGCCAGTTTAGTGACCCTAATGCACATGTGGAGCGCCCTCCGGTGGTCACTCGCTTTCATTCCACCCAATGTTTCCGCCTGAGGCTATTGGCTTCCCTACTTATCATGGCCCCCATGTGTTATAAGGCAGGTTGGTTTTATCCCATTTTGTGTCAACTCGGGAGCATTCAGCACAGCTTTTTAAATTTATGTATCGATATTTTTATGGACAACTAGTGTGTTGATAACAAAAAGAATTCCCCACATGACCCTGCTCAGGATGAAGTGGGTTACAAAATGGATTACAAGTACAGTGATAATAATACATTTTATTTATATAGCGCCTTGCCCATGCTCAAGGCTCTTGTATATGCCCGCCACTTTTTCTGGTGTGCTTGTGGTGCTTTACAAGCTTTTTAGCAAACATTGTTATTTGCACCCATGTCTGCTCCTGTGTATTAATAGCTTTAGAGAAAAATGAGTGAAAAGGGGAAAAAAAGTATATTGAAAGAGTATAAGTAGACTCCTGAGCCCCAAAAGAGTTCTCACTGCAGTGCCCGTCCTGCTAGCTTTTCTACACAACATTATATAGCGCCTTTCATAGTTAACTTTGCTGGTGCAGAAGGACGTTGTCTCTTTGCAATGACGTCACGGTCACAATGTGAACGGCCTGATGGGGTCAAACTCAACTCACCCAGCCCAGCAACTACCTGAGGGCCACAGTTCACAACTTTCTCAAATAGGCGGCCTACTCTAATTCAGGATTCAGCCGGTCCTGGAAGCAGCAACTGACCCCCAACAAACCGGGGGTCCGAGCCATCACAGGCACATGCTGAAATTGTTTCTGTGGAGGCAAGCTAGACGTCAGGAAACCTTCTAAGGAGACACTCGTCCTGTCTAGGAAGTCATGTGGAACTTCACCCTGACTGGATGCCAGCTGACGGATGTGTGAATCTGGTCAGGACTACAATGTGATCCCAAAGGACAAAACCTGAAGGTCTGGTCTTCTGCAGTGGGATGTTGCAGAAATGTTTCAAGGCTCGTCTCCCGTGTCTCTCCACTTTTAAGAGGCATTAGCCCAGCGAGAGAGGCAGTGGCACCTGAGGCCACCATGGAGGGCCACACTCCTCAGAGGATGGTTTGGGTGACCCATAAGCTTCTTCTCAGGTATGCTGGGGCAAGCAAAGAACTCGTGAGTTAGCCTCCTGTGTGTCTGGCAGGCGAGTTTGGAGTCCGAAGCGGAGTTGTGGCATTCGATGGCTCATCTGACGTGGAGATGGACACAGAATGGCAGCTTTATAGGTGAGAAAAGAAGGAGGGTTGGCAGGTACACAGCTCTCTTGTAAAGTTAGTGTTCCTGCACACTTGGATTCCCCCGAAATCCTTTTATCCCTTTAAATCCCCCACTTGGCCCCCTGAGACTCCCTTGAAAATCTTTTATCACTTGTAGCGTGCGGCTGGGGCCCTTGCCTGGCCGAGATGCCTCCACGCTGTGAGGACCAGGGCAGCAAGCATGGCTGGTACGTTACCCCCCCCGGGCTGCAGCGGTGCCTCGGACTCCTGCAGGGCTTCATGGGAGTTGGAGTTTGGTAAAGCCCTGTTGGGATCCGCAGGCACCGCCAGGGGGTGCTGCAGCTGGTGTTGCTGAGCCCTTATGGGCAGGCCTTCTGGGTGTGTTATAAAAAGAACCAGCAGCCACTACTCGGGGAGCCAGAGTTGGGAGGAGGGAGACAAAGCTGCACGGATTGAAAGAAGCCGATTTAATTTGTGTTGTGTCTGTGGGTACGGGGAAGAAAATAAATAATTATTTGTTTTATAAGTGTGCCTCCCGTGTCTGTCTGTGTCGGGTTGGCACTGATATAGCGCCTTTGTCTCACACTTCAAGCCCCCCTACTTCGTCTGAATGTCACTGGTGGGTCAGCTCAGGACCTCCGGCATACAAACTGACTTAAACGGAGGGAGTCACAGGAGAAGCCTCAAGCGGTGGTCTCGTGATTTGATGTAGTGAACGACATGCCGAGGAGACCTGCAGACTGACTTGAACTTCTCTCTGTCTCTGCAGTGTGAGCTCAGGCAGCTGCAACAACCTACTAAAGGGGGGAGATGAGATCCGTACTGCTGTCGTTTCAGACAGTGCCTCTCTGCAGCGAAAAGCACCCAAAGATGTTTGGTGGGGGGCCGTGCAGTTATTTGCATGTTTTTAGTGGGAGGCCTGTGGACTGACCCTGTTAGGGTCGCGTGGCGATCTTGTGATGTTATATAGTGCCTTTCTCTTGTGAACATCGCACCAATTTGTTTTACGGCCTTTCTGAAGTGAAAATCATCCCAGGATTCTGTCAAGTGCAGTGCAGTTACGTCCATGTTTTACACCAGGGGTCTCCACCCTTTTTTCCCCCTGAGAGCTACTTTTACAAAATGAAAATGGCCGAGAGCTACTCGTGTTTTCTAACGTTTATTCTCATAGCTTATTTCAACCCAAACACACTGAAGAAGCTTGTCTTGCCTGAACATTTACAAAATGTTGGTGTCCACAATTCACATTTTGCATTAAAACATCACAAAAAATATTTAGATCACCTGTATGTCTGTATGCCTTTTCTAGTGCAGGAGTGGCGAACTCCAGGCCTTGAGTGCTGGAGTGGCTGCAGGTTTTCATTCTTACCATTGTCAGGGATGCCAGGGGCCATGACCCGGCCGGGACGCCATGAGGGACCGGATGTGGGTCTGTGCCCACCCTGGATCACGTGGGGGTTGCCTTCCTGGTTGCTTTGGGGGTCACGGGTACAGGGCATGGAAGCTCCACCCTGTAGGGGCCCGTGGTCACCGCCAGGAGGCGCCCCAATGCCTTGGGGACCTGTTACCCCAGCACTTCCGCCACACCAGGAAGTGCTGGGGGGAAGATTTAGGACGGCGCCCGGAGAGCTGCCGGGAGGACAGCCGGCACTTCCGCCACGCTGGGACGTGGCCAGAAGAGGAATGCCGGGAACACCTGGGGCTCATCCGGGGATTGTATAAAAGGGGCCGTCTCCCTTCATTCGGGGCTGGAGTCGGGAGGAGGAAGGACGAAGCACAGAGGAGGTGTGGAGGCGGCCCGAAGAAAGGCATTTGTGGCCAGGACTGTGAATTGGGGTTTGTGCACGTGACTGGGTCTCTGTGACCATTGTAAATATTGTAAATAAACGTGTGGTGGCGATTTAACAACATGTCCGCCTGTCTGTGTCCGGGTCGGCTCCACACCATCTTCTTAAATAGTGACCAGTTTTTGCTGCTGATTACTTTAGAACACTCGAGACGAGAACAGGCCATTCAGCCCAACAAAGCTCACCAGTCCTTTCCACTTAATTCTTCCAAAAAAACATCAAGTCGAGTTTTGAAAGTCCCTAAGGGGTTACTTGGTCGTTTTTTCCAAGTGTCTATCGTTATTTGTGTAAAGAAAAACTTCCTAATGTTTGTGTGAAATTTCCCCTTAACAAGTTTCCAACTGTGTCCATGTGTTCTTGATGAACTCATTTTAAAATAACAGTCTCGATCCACTGGACTAATTCCCTTCATCATTTTAAACACTTCAGTCAGGTCTCCTCTTAATCTCCTTTTTCTTAAACTGTAAAGGCTCAGCTCTTTTTTTCTTTCCTCATAATTCATCCCCTGTAGCCCTGGACTCAGCCTAGTCGCTCTTCTCTGGACCTTTTCTAGCCCTGCTGTGTCCTTTTTGTAGCCTGGAGACCAAAACTGCACCCAGCACTCCAGAGGAGGCCTCACCAGTGTGTTATAAAGCTTGAGCTGAACCTCCTGTGACTTGTACTCCACACATCAAGGCGCTATATAACCTGACATTCTGTTAGACGTCTTAATGGCTTCTGAACACTGTCAGGAAGTTGATAGCTTAGAGTCCACTATGACTCCTAACTCCTTCTCATGAGGTGGACTCTCGATTTTCCGACCGCCCATTGTGTATTCAAACCTAACATTTTTACTTCCTATGTGTAATACTTTACATTTACTGACATTAAATTTCATCTGCCACAAATCTGCCCTAACCTGTATGCTATCCAAGTCCTTCTATGATGATATAACGGATTCCAAATTATCTGCTAATCCACCTATCTTGGTATCATCTGCAAACTTAACCAGCTCGTTACTTATATTCCTATCTAAATCATTTATATATATTAAAAATAGCAGCGGCCCTAGCACTGCCCCCTGCTGGTCACCACTCTAAACATCGGCCAGTTCTGATGAGGTTCCTCGCACCATCACCCTCTGCTTCCTGTGTCTGAGCCAATTCTGCACCCATCTAAAAACATCACCCTGAACTCCCAGTTCTTTTAACTTGATGCCCAACCTCTCATGTGGCACCTTATCAAATGCTTTCTGAAAGTCCAGATAATTAATCTCATCTGCTCCACTCTGATCGTATGCTTTTGTTGCTCCTCATAGAATTCCAGCAAGTTAGTAAAACACGACCTCCCTCTTCTGAACCCACACTGACTGTTCCTAATAACTCCTGTCCTTGCCATGTGTTGCTCAATCTTATCCTTAATAATTCCATCCATTAATTTTCCTGTGATGCATGTTAAGCTTACTGGCCTATAGTTGCTTGGATCTTCCCAACTTGTTTTAATTAACTTGACTCGGGCCCCCTTAGTTTTTTCTTTTTCTTTAATTAGCAGCCAAACAATAATGAGACACAAAACAAGCCACCACATGACCAGCTCCCCTGTGCCCATTACACAATATCTGAAATTGAAGAGAGGTGATGGTCTTGGTAAGGCTGATCTCTCAAGTCACCAAAACATTTTGACATTGGTGCTCTTAGAAAGAACAGAAAAACAACAGTGAGCATGAGAGCAGCAACAAGCCATGAAATTATATAACAGGTTTAATTAACAGCAAGAATTGGCTTTTCATTAAGAAAGTGATTGGAGTGAAATTGGTCAGAGTTTGAAGCCCCAGTTTAGCTGGTCATCTGTTGGCTCGTTTCATTTCTCACTTCTGTTTGGCTGTCATTTAAAGAAGAAACAAATCAATTCAGAAGGCTGAACTCTTCTAATAGGGCCATTAAAGTGATGGGGAAAAAGTTAATTAGCAGTGAAAATTGGTCACTGATTAGGAAAACAGTTAGAATGAAAACCTGCAGCCACTGCGGCCCTCCAGGCCCGGAGTTCACCACCCCTGCTCTCGTGTATCTCACGCTATTGAATTAAAACATGAATGCAGTCAAAACAAAACACTGCAATTCCAAATCCACAGATATGACTTCTTCATTTGTCATTTTGTCACATGTCACTGTGTCACTTTATTCACAGGTCCAGTTGCATGTGTGATGTGTTTTTTAGTTAGTCAGATGACTCAACAAGAGAGGCAGGCGTCTGGTGGAGTGGAGCCACTGAGGTTCACTCTTATGGAGTCGTTTAAATGTTCGTCTGTCCGTCGTGTTCTGAACTTTGATTTTGTGACATTCATGTCAGACTCACAGAGGTATGGACACCCAAACAAAGCAGACATTTTCAGAGCTGCTTGCTGAAGATTCTTTTAGTTATTTGGCTCTACTAAGCTCCAGAAATGCTGTTGAGACTTTAACTGCACATTATTTTGAACGTTTACTAATCTATAATAGGTAAAATCCAACATCCATCTGTCTCTCTGTCTGTGCGTCCACTTTTCACGAGAGAACTACTTAACGGATTTAGGTCGGGTATTTTTTCTGTAATTTGCTTGAACATTCCTGTTGATTTTGTGACTTCTGTCATTTCGCTGTGTATCAGAGTTCACTTGCGGTACCGAGAAACACGCAGCGGGCCGAGGGCAGGGGCCGTCCTCACTCACTCACTCGCCGGCTTCAGGACGTGATCCTTAACTCCGCTTAGCTAGCGAACGACAGAACAATTGAATTCAACTTTGTTTGATATTTAAAATAAAGTGTTACTTAGGTCTTGATGAGTTTGAGTCCGGATATTCTCTTAAGTGTGTGCCACATTGAAAAGATAGAATGCAATTCAGATTGTGGATCGTGATATGATTTTTTGGAAATATCGCCCACCCCTAATTTGACTAATCAAGGTTTCAAATTTATGTAGGATTCGTTAACCCTTTGGTGAGCTCCTTGGAAAGGGGTTGTGAGCTACCGGTGGCTGGCGAGCGACGTGTTGGAGACTGAATGTGTGATTTTTATGAAGCCCCTTTCTACACTGAGCAACATGGCAAATTATTTTACAATCTGCGAGTTGCTGTCCCCATCCTTCTACCATTAAAGGTTGTACAGTAAGCAAGGGGGGGTGACTGTACTTTTGTAATTATGCTTGTAATTGTATTATTTATTTGTAATTGTATGACCTCTACAGTGAAAGTCCACCCAAGAGCCCTGGCTTGTGCGCCGACTACCTGAGAGACTTGGTGGGCCCTGACTCTGCGATGGTGCCAACTTATTAGTGCCTTTCTGTAATCAACAACACGCCAAAGAGAGCGACAAACTGAGTCTTATGTTCTCCATATTTCTGCCGTGAGAGCACAGACACTTGCAATAATTTATTAAAGGTCACCCAGTAAGTGGGGAGTGCAGTTTAAATTATTATATAATGTTATATAGCGCCTTTCCGTAAAGAACAACAGCCCAAAGTTATTCACCGACCACACACTCGCACCTCGCTCTTTGATGACCCGTTATGGGACTGGCACTGTGTGCGACCTTATCGCTTTAGTGCAGCCGTGTTAGTCTCAGCCACACTGCTTGCCAGTTTACATCGCCAGCTAAGGGAGAACTGAATCTCCAAAAGCACAGCTGGGTACTTCACTCCATGCCATGCCATTTCCATCCCATGAATCCTCACCCAGCTTGTGTCCAGTTCTTCCAGTAACCCCAAACTTGACAAGCATGTTAGAAAATACATGGATGATCCCCAACATTTGCCCTGGTCTCACTAGTGCCCCCTGCTGCCTAACTGGACAGCACCCCTTAAAGTAACAGCAGGGGCTTCAGGTTTTAACCCTTGGAGTGCCACCAGATATTCTGACATCCTCCTCACTGCGGCTCCTGTCACCAAAAACACTCAAAAAAATATGCAAAAGTAAAAATAACATGGCTCTGTATCATCACTGAAGTTCCTAATGCACCCGCGTGTCTCAAGCGGAGAGACCTGATTGAGAGCTGGCATGAAAATGGCACTCGCCTCTCGGCCGCACGCCACCTGTCTCTCCTGGCCTGCCACCTTCCCGTCACTCCGGGTGCCATCTTTTCTGACCCTTAAGGGTCTTTTTTTTTTTTTTTTTTTTTTAGAAATGCCTCCCCATTTTCATATGCCAGGCTGATGCCACCCGGACTGACGGTGCCTCTCACATGCCCCTCACACTATGCATTAAGTTTACAAGTTCGTGCTTGAAGGGGCCTGCACCCCTCAATCCCACTACAAAAAAAAAAATATGAAATTTACAAGTGGTCTTTAAACAAAAATAAAGAACTCAACTAAATCAGAACCAACCAAGTCTGGTGCCCACCCGGCTTACCTTCAGCAATCCAGAGACGCAAAGAGTGCAGCGTGGAGCAGCGGCTCTGCAACTGAAAAGCAGCTCAGCTTTGGCTTCACGGCGCTCGTGAAATGAAGACAATAGCAGCAGCCGTTTCTCCGAGTCGCTCCATTGTCTCAGGCTTGATCGCCATGGTAACAGGAGCACAACTGTTGAATGAGCCCCCGGGGTATATGAGGAAATGAAGGAAGGGAAAAACACAAAAAAGGGAGAGGTTCTGTAAGGGTGAGGGGGCCACGGCCATTAGGATGACCACCACAGAGGGAAGGAACAAACACCAAAATCATCCGTACGGCTGCCTAACCAACCCAGTGCCAGGAACCCACCTGGAAGAGCGCTACAGAGACCACCATACAAAACAGCCCGCTCCTTTGGTTGAATGACTGGTGTTGGAAAGCTGCTCCACTGTGGTGAACGGGCAACTCGGGGCAACCAAGTCACCGACCGGCTGGCTCTCTCATCAAGTGGTCTGAGGTCTCGGCAAAGCTTCAGGTTTTATTTTAGCTTCACTTAAGTGAAGGGTGTTGTACTGTGTCAGCCATTATGGATGTAGTGAGACGTCAAGCAAAATGACCCCTTTGACTGGCTCACTAAAAACATTACAATATGCAAAGCTTTCGAGTCAACTCGGGCCCCTCCTTCAGGCCAGATGTACATCATCTGGATTTCTAAAACTGATTTTTTATAAAACCTAAAACCTTCAAATCACTTTTGAATAATTCATTTAGAACCATGAAGAAGGGGCCTGAGTTGCCTCGAAAGCTTTGCATATTGTAATCTTTTTAGTGAGCCAGTCAAAGGGGTCATTTTGCTCGACTGCTCGTTACACGCCACATGTGAAATGGATGGCATAAACAAACAGCCTGGCACAGGGCTAACTTGGACTTAACTCAGGACCAGGGGGATCGCGCCTCATTCTGCTGCACTTTAGACATCACAGCCCTGGGCAGATAGTCACAAAGAAAAAGAAAAAGAGTGGCACCACAGACCCCTGAAAACAAAAATATTGGGGAAAAAAATCGGGACTTTCTCGTATACTCAGATATGGGGATGGATGTTTGGGAAGTAAACCGCAAGACAATGGTTATATTACGTACATTAAAGAACCATCAACAACAAATCAAATCAAATGAATAATATATTGAACAATTATTATAAAAGTAAAGGTAAATAAATCGGACTCTGCAGCCGCATGAATAAAAGGTAAAGTCCCATTTTCACAAATAACTCAAAAGTTATCTACGTTTTGTACCTAATACTTGTATACAGAATTTGGTTGACCAAAGTGAAAGCGCACTCAAGTTACTGTATTTACACACAGACAGACAGAATTCCAAAAACGGTATTTTCAGACTCAGCGAGGCCTAAAACGGCGAGATTGATCAAAATCTGCAAATGGTTTTTGGTGGATTCCAACACTTCATAAACATGAATGTAAAAATGAGGAAGAGTGGATGAGTACTGCACACTTTAAAATAAAGGGGCCAGAGTGGTCCTTCAAGGCGATGCCATTAGGGAACCAGTTTTAGTTCCTCCGATGAGCCATTCACATGAAGGTCCCAGAAAGACCCTTCATTTATTGAGATCCGTGACCGGCTCCATACAGTAAATAACCAGGAATAGCGGCGGTTGGGAGCATGCGCAGATACCGCGTCGCCGCACCCAGCGCACGACGAACCCCCTGGATGGGGACCCGAGTGCCGCCTGGTGACACCTCAGCACCACAGTGGAATAGATGGAAATAAAAGAATGTAAAAACAATGAGTGGTGATTTTAAAAGGATTCTAACCTCTTATAACAACACAGGCTTTCCCAATCTGTTAGTGTCCTGCAGGGCAGCCTTTGAAGATTTCATTTTATTTTTAATTATTAGAACATTTTGCAGAGCACAAAGAGCCAACTTCATATGCAAAGAATCCTTCCCAGAAAGAAATGTCTCTTTGTCAAGCTAAGGTTCAACGAGTGAACAAAGGCACAGCAGAATCCAGGGGTCCCGCGTTCTGCCCTCCTCGTTGACGTAACGCCGTGTGCGCAGGTGTGCTCAGGTGGGCTCCGACACTGAACTGGATTATCAGGTTTGAAAATATGGTGCGAGTTTTCCACATTTTGTAGATATTTCTGTGGCATTTGGCAGCGGTTCGTGCTGTAAATTGATAGCCTTGCAGTGAACTAAAGTTCATAAAGTGAAGCCGATTTCAGAGCCCAGGGCGCCATATCTCACCTCCAGTGGATAATTACCGAAGAATCACAACGGAGTTAAAATCCCAATACGCTGAAGCTGCCTGAATCACGTCAAAAGTCGTCTTCGTGGGGAGCGCAAGCGCAGGCGCACTGAGGCTGTCACAGGCAGGAAAGCGGATGGGAATGCGAGGCTCGCCGGGTCGTGTAGCTCCGGTGTCCGTCAGACTCGATCTGCAGGAGTTCATAAGGAAATGCTAACAATTAAAAGTACACACGGACCGACTGTGAGTGGCCATAAATCGTCTATATGTTTGATATAATATGTGATAGCCTAGGCGGGTTCCCGTCGTTCGTTTACGAGTATTTACTCAAGGTTTGCACGCTTGCTTTGCAAACGCACAATACTCGTTTCATTCATATGAATTGTATCGGAGTGTGTGTGTGTGAAATCGTGTTAGTCGCACATTTAAAAAATGTCCACAGTTCTCTGTGCACATGATGGCAGTAACCCTTTAAACAAAACCAAGATAGCCAAGCTGGTTCACCAAAGGTTCCCAAAAGACTCATCCTACGTTTCCAGAAAGAACCTTTTATTGCCCAGAGGGGACTGGGCGGTCTCTTGGTCTGGAACCCCTACAGATTTTTTTTTTCTTCAGCTTTTGGAGGTTTTTTTTTGTTTTTTCTGTCCACCCTGGCCATCGGACCTTACTTATTCTATGTTAATTAATGTTGACTTATGTTTATTTTTTATTGTGTCTTTTATTTTTCTATTCATTTTGTAAAGCACTTTGAGCTACATTTTTTTGTATGAAAATGTGCTATATAAATAAATGTTGATTGATTGATTGATTTATTTAGATCTGTAAAAGGCTCCATACAGTAAATAACCGCAAAATAAATGGTAACAGATTTGTGAAATACCAGTGGCTTCTGAGTTTAAAGGACTCTTGCTGCATATGTGATTGATATATTTTATTTAACCCGAGAAAACATAATTTTTAATTCAGTAGGTTTATGCTGCGTGCTGTGATTAACTTTAAATGAACATGAAAACGGCTTTGGGTACTTTTCTATTATCGCGACGCAAATCGGTGGGGTTACTTAATTTTTGGATTTTAAATGATTAGACTGGCCCGCCTACCCCAACCACAAATACTAACCTTAAAGTTAGTGTGGGTGGATCATAGTTACCTAGAGGTCCCGAATGTGAATGTCCCCTAATCGTAAAAACGATAATACGGTTTGCGTCACGATAATTGAATTGTTTCACTTCACGAATACTGTACTCTACCTTACATGCCGCTGACCGGTTGTTTGTTTCTGTATTCTAAGACCTCGGCAGGGTCATCTGCTCCATGGACTGTTTGCGTTTGGCAACCGCCGGCCCGGGACTCATTCCTGATAAAGCTAAAGAGCTTCAGAAAGCGACATAAGTCAGGATTTCTGTTATTTTTGTTCCTTTTCTACACATCGACCCCTTGGGTATGACACGTATACAGGCTATACTCTTAATCGGGCAGTGTCCTGATATGGTAGCCTACCATACATTAAAGATTTCAGGGTTTTTTTTTTTTCTGTATGCTAGGATGTTTTTCAAAGGACCAACTTCACATGCAAAGATCCCTTCCCAGAATGAAACGGTGCTGGTCAAGCAATAGTTCTAGGAGGAACCACACAACCCAGTAAAGAACACTAAAGCACCATTAAAGAGCCGTTATTTTTAAGAGTGTGCCAGTTGTATAATAATTACTCTGTTTTGTGTGCTTTGTAAAGGCCCACTGAGCTGATAATGGGGACCAATCCCAGACAGGACGCCAGTTCAGGACAAACCTTTTTGGCCGACATTGTGGTTGTACTGGTTAATGATTTGGACCCTGAGGTTGTGGGTCCAAATGCCACTACTGACAATGGTGTGACCCTGAGCAAGTCACTTCACCTGCCTGGAAAACAAAACAAATATAACCAAAAGTATCTCAAGCGCTGCTCGTCTCCTTGGATGAAGGCGTCAGCCAAGTAATAAGTGATAACGACTGTGGAGCGCTGAAGACCACAAGGGCCAGCAAACCTCCCAATGAAGCCCCCTTCCCATCCTCCAAGGTGAGCTCAGCCGCTGTCCCCTCCTCCGTTTTTTTATATTTTGCCATAAAGTTTGAACTGAACTCTTAAAAAAAAAAAAAAATTACTGGTTCAGCACTTTTTGGGGTTGTGGGGTTCCTCATCGACCCCTCGCTTGACACGTAGCCATGTCATTGTGAAAAAAGATCTTTGCACATAAAGCTGGATGTTTGGGCTTTACCTAACATGTGGACAAAACTATAACTACCTATATAGTACACTATACCTATATAAGACACTAACAGATCAAGAAAACCTGAGCTTAGCCCGTGTGATTGTATGCAGCAAACACCTTTTTAAAGCTAGGGTTACACTTTAGTTCAGGTAATGCATCAGTTACTCATTTACTGTCATGTAACAAGACCTTAAGAAGCACTTCTCTGGGTCTTCACGACACTCATAAAGCATCAGTGAAGTGACCTGCTAACAGAACGTCACTCTGGAGTGGTCTGAGGTCGCTCAACTGAGACACAGCTCTCTTGATGTGACATATTTAGTATAAGACCGGAGAATCCTCAAGACATTTTACCATCGCGTCACTACGCCACACAGCACAGACATGAATAACCGACCTCCTGATGTCTTTAGTGTCATGAAGACCCAACGGAGTGTTTGTCAAGGTCTTGATACGTAAAGGAGTACAAGATGCAGTATTGCAGTACATAAATTAAAGTATTGCAGCCCAATTAGATGGCACAAATCTATTCATGGCCATTTAAGGCTCCTGTCAGTAACCTTTATGTCAGTGGTTCTCAAACTGTGGGGCGGGCGGGCAACCCTAGGGGGGCGCGACGTAACAAAAAGGGGGGCGCGAAGATGTGAAAAAAAGAAAATAAGAATCAAAAATATGAAAAATACATCTATTGAAACCAAAACAAATTAACTTAAACTACATTCTGATACTAGAACAATAAATATAGAGTTTGATAAATGTCTATAAAAGTTAAGTAGGTATAATAATATATATGCATCTATGATATATCATTAATTAAAAAAGAACAAATTGATATTAGTGGGCTCCTTTAAAAAAAACGTTAAGAGGTTGCGATTAAAACTTTTATGAAACCTCGGGTCGCAAATATTTTATGTGGAGGTGTTTTTTTTATCAAAAATCCGCGCAAATCATTTTGCAAAACCCCATGGCAACACTCCGATGAACCACTTTAATAATAATAATACATTTTATTTATACAGCGCCTTTCCCACTTTGGCACCTTTGAGTTTAAGATTGTGGATTCACTCGTTCGACACTAGAATGGATCGATGGATGTACGGATGACTAAAGTTCACTATTTTATTATTATTATGTATTTCCATAAACAAGTTTTTAGCATTGCCTTGAGGGGTAAAGTATGCATCTCAAGTCCGTAGACGTTTTATGTTGGATTTGGATGGAATCCAAAATCCGCCATGTACAGCGCATGCGTCACGGGACGACAGCAAACCCGTTACACTGCCGTGTACTTTACGTTGCCCAATGCGCCTCCGCACGCGCACGTAGTGTTCCCAATAAACATGCAAACGTCCGTAATTACATCCCGTTCCTGACCCCAATTCTGACCCCGTCCTGGACGGGATACCTGCCTGTCCATTCACGTCAGTTTCGGGTTTCCGTTAACCTAACAGCGGGTCTTTGAGCTAAAGCTGAGTGAACCTGCAACAAAAAAAAAAAACCGCATGAAAACCTGCCCGACCAGGAATCAACCGACGAGCAAGATAAGTGAAGAGGGAGCTGCGGGCACTGCCACATTCAGCATACCAACAACGCACCTGTCAATCTGTCTGACCCGCCAGGACCCGTCGAGCGGCGCCAGACGACCGGGACGCGACGCAGCTGTGGCACTAAAAGCATCAGAACCTGAACTGCGTTACTTGAGTTAATCCCAAAACACAGAAATGTAAAAAGGACTGCGGTCTAATGTCATACCTGCGCCGTACTGCCGCACCCCGTGCGCTCGCTCCCGGTCTCTCTCTCTCTCTCTCTCTGCTCCGGCCAGTGGAGACCTCGCGTCAACATCTGCTGCTCCCCCCGAGGGGCCTTTCGGTGTGCCGGAGATCAGAAGATCGCAGCGAACACGCGATAGGCTCTCAGGATTTTAGCGTCCGATGAGCGCGTAGATAAACACTACGATAATCCGCCACAAAGCTCTTGGCTGGCATTGTGTGTAACGCACATTTTCTAGCCAGTATTGACTCAAGATACGCTTTTGAAAACCTTTTAAAATATAGCGCCTTGCGTAATGATCACTACCACTGAATAAATGACAAAGAGCAGATCGCTTATCAATACAGTATATTGAATCTTTCAAGACGCCATCCAAAGTTCCTTAAAGATAAATCAGTTTTATTTTATAGCGTCTTTGACAATGGCCTTTATCTTAAAACGCTCCGATTAGTAACTGCCTGTGTGACTTTTGTTAGCGATTATTATCACGAAGTGTTTCTTTGAGGTTCATATCATATCCTTTGGCGTCACTTGCGCCCTCTATTTCTGTCTTCAAATCCTGATAAACGGGCGGGCCGGGTTTTTTTTTTCAAACAGTGGAGCTTAAAGATGCAGCGGTTTGGCCAAGACGTGAGAACATTCCAGAACCTCACACGGTGTTCTCGAAATGCAGATTGGGGCGGCAGGCCTTACACTCTAAAAAATCAAGGCTCCTTAATGGCATTTCACTCGGTTGTGTGGTTCATTGTGATGCCATTGCTTGACACAGAAGCGTTTCATCCTGGAAAGGCCCCGTAGCCTATAAAGTCGGTTCTCTGTGCTTTGTAAAGGCTGGCGAGGCAGTGGCGCCTTCAGAGTCAGATTTACAAATCCAGTGCTGTGGCACCGCTGGTCACGACCGTAACTCGCTCCAAAACTGTGGACGCGACCCGAACGGAATTTCTCCATAAGATTGTATGTAAATACAATGAATCCGTGCCAGACAGTACGAGCTGTATGTACATATATATTTTATAAGCACAAAAATAGTTAATTATACCATAGAATGCACAGTGTAATAGTAAACTAATGTAAAAACATTGAATAACAGAGAAAACTAACATTGTAAGAGTTTGCGGTAGACGCTTAGGAACTGTAAACACTTTTTTATGAGTTTTAAGCACAGGGAAAAAAAATTAAATGCCACTTCTCTTGCGAAGCTTTTCAAACCATCTTCTGCTGACTTTAAATTCCTCACCTTCGCCACTCGAAGAAGGATTTTTTTTCAGCAAATCGCCATGAATCTTTCCGGCTTTCTCGCATATGATCGCCTCGCTTACGCTGACCCCTGCAAGGTGCTTCTCGTTCAGCCACACTAGAAACAGTTTTTCAGCCTCTTCCAGCACTTGAGGCCTCTGCTTGGTTAACGTTGTAACTCCTTTTGCAACATCAGCTGCTTTGTTAGGCCCTGCATACGCAAACAAAAGAAAATGGAAAACGGAGGATGGGAAATCATTGGCGCTTACGAACGCGCGTAGGGAAACTGGCCGCCAGTCCACCAGAGCGTGTGGTCGTGAACAGATGCAACATTTTGGCAAACTTTTTGATGATAACCCGATTTGTACGTGTTCGGAAACGTTCGTGACTAGAGGTTGGGTATATGAACCCAAAAGAGTCGCTTATTGACTATTCAATTGGCAGCCTGCTGCACATTGACTACTGGTTGTGTTTCATATCTCACCAGCATTCTTTACACGCACACAGACACCCACAGATAGGTAAGGCGCATATCTGGCTAATCTGCATTTCTTGCGGCGAAAGTGCATTTCCTCGGCACCCTCCATGTGTTCTAAATTTGCCGTTGCAATTCCACAGTTCATACTCATTCAATACAAATGAAAGTACAGAGTGGTGTACAAAAAACGGATTTCAATTTTGACCATAATTAAAATATTTAGTTGTTTTTAAAAGTTTTTCATTTGGAAGTTTTAATCAATTTTAATACAGACTGTTCAACAAAAACAAGAAAAACAAAAGAATATTTTATTTAAGGTCAAAATTTAGTTTTTAAATATTGGATTGTTTTTTTTCTTAGTCTGATCCCAATTTTTATAAAATTGAAAACCATTTATTGTCTTACTTTAATTTCTAAAGGAAGTCCATGCACCTCTCCTTTTCTGCAAAAATCTCCTTCACTTTCTTGTAAAAGTCCTCCTTATTTTCCTGTAGTTTTAAAAATCTTAATCTTCCATTTTGGTAGTCAATGTGAACAAAAAACAAAAATAAACGGACCGCTGCAGTGCACTTGACTTTCTGATATTGCTAACTTATTGGCGCCTCTGCGTAGAAGAACAGCAGCAACGAGCACCTGTTGGGCTCACATGCGCCCCCTTAAGGGTGTCACGGTACTGTCTGCCTCACCTTGTGCCTTCTCACTGCAGTTTTATGTCCATCAGCAAGACTAAATATGTCACACACATTCATTAAAGATATTAGTCGCTGCCACACCTCACATTTCTCCCCGGTATTTAAACAGGAAATGCGCACATTCAGCGATTTTGACTGTAAAAATGATCAAAATTATCGGGATCATATAGAAAAAAAAATTATAGCACAGACCATTGGACACATTTATTTTATGTTATCATTATTAGTTTTTTTTTTACTTTTAATGATGACAGGTGAGACTCTGCCATTTGTGCTGAACAAATGTGCACTGACTGTCGGCACGTTTCATCTTTGCCTTAATGGGCCAATTTGTGATGAAATTTAGGTAAATTTTAAGGTTTCTTTTACTCTAAATGTCTACAGAACACAACATGTCCCACTCCAAGACAATGTGCTTACAATTAATGCCTTCAATGCGGTATTCAAAAGTCTCCTATACTGTTCTTTGTTATTTTCTACCAGTCATATTGATCTCTGATTCCATTTCAGGCACATTCAATTTATAGACAGAACTTTGCCACCTGCAGGCCTTAAAAGATATCAAAAAACAGAAAATCGATTCTACTGTGTTCTGACAGGCGTGGTCATAAAAATCTTGGGGGCTTTGGACAAACAGGACTTTTAGGCTTGAATCAGCGTGCACATCCCACCTAGCTGTATTGAGAGAAACAAAGAAAATATGTCTATTTTCTAAACTCGCTTATCCAGAGCAGGATCGCAGAAAACCTGGAGCCTATCCCAGCAGCTTTGGATGTAAGGCAGGAACAATCCCTGGGCAGGGTGCCAGCCCATTACAACAATACTATATATAGGCATAGCGATGTTAAGAACAAAAAGGGTATGATATTTCAGCTATCTATTTTGACAGAGAGAGATTGAAATGACAGAGACACATATTTTAAAGCATAATTCTGCCCCCGGATTATTTTCACAATAGCAGGTATTTACAGTTGTGAATGTACGAGTAAAACTAAAAAAGTTCATTTTATTAGGTTTTATTTTTTCACCAGTTGGCAGACTCTCTTCACCTACCAACCTGTAGTTTAGTAGACACGTTGCCAGCTCAGGAATTTTACAATATACTGTGTGGCATCTTGCCAGGACCCCGGTGGAGTCTTGGGGCACCTCCCTAGAGAGAGAGCGGAGTGACAGGGATCAGTAATTAATGGTGCCTGGAGAAAAGGCCAGTGGGTGGTCGGAAGGGGTAGTTGTTGGTGCAGGGAGAGGAAGACAGCATCAGGTTGAGAAGGGAGTGAACAGTTAAAAACCAGGCAAGAGGTATGTATATAGGGCGAAGGCGAATCATTTTGGTTATTTTGAAGGTGGCCCTGTGACCCACACAACGGGCGGCGGTAGGGCACCATTTATATCGGCATATCCGATAAAAAGCCAGTCGGCATTTGGAAGACTCCCCCGGACAAGCGGCTCCTGAGTGTGTTTTATTCGACTGCACGTCACAAGTTGCATCTCTTCATTGTTAAGCGGCCTTTCTAAAGCAAAAGTGATTGGTCTCGATCGGCGCTGTGTTATTTTCAAAAATGACGTCTCCTGTGCGATGTGGCAGGTGAATTACTGTCAACAAAACGCAGACACCTGAGAAATAAACTGAAATGTTACTCACTCGTGATTTTTCTGTCCATACAGTAAAGGTTTTGTTGAGCAGCACATTCCGACTTCAGGCGTTTGAATTTCCATCTCGACAAACAAGAAGCGCAAAGAAAGGCGGCAGCTCATTATGACGGACCTCCGACACGTGCAGCCTGGAATTTAGTTTAGTGTGCGCTGCTGTATTAATTGCTGTGTAAATATTGTATCTTGGACTCAGAATTACAGCTGACATGCCGTCATTTATGAACAGACTGAATTCTACAAGGGATTATCTGTATGTAATACTTCTCTCTCGAGTCCCAGATATCCAGTTAACAGCAGCTTTGAAAGATGCCAAGCATTTTCAAAACAAAAGCACCACCTTGGTATGCCACACTAACACCTGGACCGGAACTTATCACGCTGTCACTGTGAGCTCCTGAAGATCTGTCCCTATTCTCACACAGTAAATCGCTTTCTTCGTCACACGCTTTACGCGCCCGTATCCATCTTGCGCTTGTCACCGCAACACCCGCCGCCAGTCACTGGATGAATGTATGCGGGCGGCTCTGTTTTGAAGTTAAAAGTTACAAGGGTTAAAGATGTAACGGCAGGAATATTTATTCAAAAACCAAGTATGAAATTCTTATTAATATATTGCGCATGTGTGAGAGTAGCGCGCACTTTCGGTTGTTGTGATTTCAAGAGTTAAAAAATAAAGAGCGTTCTAGTAAGTCAGAAACGGCGTACTTTGTAGACACAACACCCAGCAGCTCAGGTTAGCCCTTGCGTATTTTCTTCTGTTACGAAAGTAAAAATATTTTTTTTAGTGAATTATTATTTTATTTCAGTTAGTATTTTCATCTACTTTAATAGTTTCGTTTAGTTTTACATTTCCATCCATCCATTATCCAACCCGCTATAGCCTAACTACAGGGTCACGGGGTCTGCTGCAGCCAATCCCAGCCAACACAGGGCGCAAGGCAGGAAACAAACCCCAGGCAGGGCGCCAGCAAATCACACACTAGGGACAATAAGAATCGCCAATCCACCTAACCTGCATGTCTTTGGACTGTGGGAGGAAACCCAGGCAGACACGGGGAGAACATGGAGGGAGGACCCGGGAAGCGAACCTCGTCCCCTAACTGTGAGGCAGCAGTGCTACCACTGTGCCAGGTTTGATTTTAGTTTTTGTTAAATATAATAACGTTGGTGGGCAGTCATTTCCATTAAAGACACGGAGGTGGAAGTGCTGAAGACAATCCGCAGATGAGTCTTCTCAGTTGGCACTTCACTGCGCACAGAGATCCCACATCCCTTTTCTGGATGATCTGTACATTCCTCGTCCTGATTCTTCCTTCTCTTACCCGGTTCAGACTCATTAAATAACACGGCCAGGCGGCTATTCGCTGCACTTTTAAAAATAAAGGTGCCAGAGCGATGCCTAACGGGAAGCATTTTTGGTATCCAAAAACCCATCAGCGTGAAGGTTTCAGAACGAACCTTAGCTTATTAGATCTGTAACAGGTGCCATAGAGTAAATAACCAACAACAACAACAACAACATTTATTTCTATAGCACATTTTCATGCAAATAGTGTAGCTCAAAGTGTTTTACATGATGAAGAAAAGATAAAAAAGACAAAATAAATAAGAAAATAGAATTAGAGAACACTAATTAACATAGAATAAAAGTAAAGTCTGATGGCCAGGGAGGACAGAAAAAAACAAAAAAAAAACTCCAGACGGCTGGAGAAAAAAATAAAATCTGCAGGGGTTCCAAGGCCACGAGACCACCCAGCCCCCTCTGGGCACTCTACGTAACATAAATGATCAGTCCTCATTCTATTCAGGGTTCCCAACCAAACACCAGTATGTCCTGCTTTTAAAAGGACACAGATGTGTGCCCATTCTCTTAATCTGAGTGCCCTGCTAGGTGGCCTGCCATACATTCAAAATTTCTGTTTTTTTTTCTTTCTTCTACATCAGTGCTTCCCAAACTCAGTCCTGGGGGCCCACTGTGGCTGAAGGTTTTTGTTCCAACCAGTTTCTGTTTTTAATTGGACTCCTGGGATAATTAAGTGAGCTGTTATATCCCAAATTCTGTGTTTTGGGAACAACATAGAAATTAGGAATGTAAGTTTGGTTAAAAAAAAGTACCAAGCAGTTACTGTATATGGGAATAGTGTTTTTTTTTCTTTTTAGCAATATTTTCATCTTGATTTTCATTCTACTTTTCTAGGTGTCCTAATTGTTTCATTAATCCATTATTTACTAATTAGTTAGTCTGACGCTAAAGCAGCCTTTCTTGATTCCGTGTTGTCTGCCTGCATGTCTGCTCTGCTTGTTTTTAATTGTCGTTAATAAGATACAATGAAGGGGAAAAACTGCACAGAGAAAGGGCAAAATAAAATGAAATCAACAAAAGAGAGTTAAGCATTTAAATCTCTAGCAAAAGCAGAAATATTTCTAAATGTCTTATAAATGTAAAAATCATACAGCTGTGCTTTACTGAATGTAAGATAAGAGAAAAAAAACCTGATTAGGAATCTGATTGCAACAAAAACCTGCAGCCACAGTTGGGTCCCCAGGACTGTGTTTGGGAAGCACAGCTCTACATATTAGGAAGTTTTTCAAAGCACAAAGAACGAACTTCTTATGCGGAGAATCCTTCCTAGAATAAAACGTGGCTTTGTCAAGCAATGGTTCTACAAGGCAAAACACAACTCAGTCAAGAACCACGAAATATCATTTTAAAAAGCCATTAGTTTTAAGAGTGTAGAGCAAGGATTCCCCAACTTTTTTAAACCACGGACCCACCTAAATGTTGTGTCACCTGATCTGAAATGCAATGCTGGGAAGTGAAGGATGATCTTGGCTACTGTCACATGGCATGAAACACATTAGGAGAGCAGACTACCGTCCTGCCTCCACTCTGCATAGCACTCACAATACCAGTGTACAGGCCGGCCATGATATCCAGCAACCTCGAACGGATCCCGCAAACCCTCAGGACATCCCACAAGGCAGCTCGATCAACCGAGACGAACACTTTGAGAGAATCGACAAAGGCTGCAAAGAAACTCTGCCGATATTCACGTTTGTGCTCCGTTAGAACCCTCAGCGCCAGGATGCGGTCGATGGTAGACTTCTTAGACATAAAACCAGACTGTTCTGTTCGCTGGTAGGTGAGCAAGTGATCATGGATCCTATTGAGGACGACCCTAGCAAGGACCTTACCCAGCACCGAGAGCAGTGTTATCCCCCTGTAGTTGCTGCAATCCAGGTGATCATCCTTCCCTTTCCAGATAGGGACGACAAGTCCCATTTTCCAGTCAGTTGGGATGATGCCAGCCTCCCAAATGGAAGCAAAGATTGCTTGCAATGCCAGGGGGACAGCCTTACCACCAGCCTGGAGAAGTTCACCCTGGATACCACTGATCCCTGCAGCCTTTCTCCTTCCTCAGATGGTTCACCACCTGTGCAGTCTCAGTGAGACTGGGAGGTTCACAGCTAATCAGAGGATCAGCCTCAAGAACTGCGGACCCAGAGATATCCAACGTCCTAGCCGGAGGATCAGCTTTGAACAACTGCTCAAAGTAGCCAGCCCAGCGGGTCACAACTGCAGTGTCATCTGCAAGGACCACTCCATCAGATGGCTTTCAGAACCCAATATATGGAAATGCTTGTCATCCTCTCATAATTTGTGTGTCTGTTAAATCTATTATTAGAACACTAGGATAGCAAAATGTTAATTTATTGTTCACTGGATATGCCTTACAATTGTCTTTCTCTATATGTCTTGTTGCCATTCTTCATCCAATAAAGCCAGATTTCCCCCTTGGGAAAAATAAAGTTCGGTCTATCTATCTATCTATCTATCATATAGTGCTGTTCACATATCTGTCTACAACCGAAATTCCAAAAAACATTGTGATGCTGTGTAAAATGTAACTAAAAACAGAATGCAATGATTTCCAAATCTCAAAGTCATAGTTTAATTCACAATAGAACACAGAAAACATATCAAATGTTTAAACTGAGAAAATGTACCATTTTAAGAAAAGAATAAGGTCATTTTGAATTTGATGGCAGCAACACATCTCAAGTAAGTTGGGACAGGGCCATGTTTACCACGGTGTAGCATCCCCTCTTCTTTTAACAACAGTCCATAAGGCATCTGGGAACTGAGGAGACCAATTACAGGACTTTTTCGGACAGTAATCTTGTCCCATTCTTGTCTGATATACTGTAGGATTCTTGCTGCTCAACAGTCCTGGTTCATCTTTGTCATATTTTTCATTTCAAAATGCACCAGATGTTTTCAATGATGAAAGGTCTGGACTGCAGTTCATCACCTGGGCTCCTCTTCTATGAAGCCATGCTGCTGTAATAGATGCAGTATGCTGTTTGGCTTTGTCTTGTTGTCTTGATGAAATATGCAAGGCCTTCCTTGAAAAAGGTGTCGTCTGGATGAGAGTATTTCTTACTCTAAATCCTGTATGTACCTTTCAGCATTGATGATTCCTTTTCAGATGTGCAAGCTGCCAATTCCATAGACATTAATGCACCCCCATACTATCAGAGGTGCAGGCTTTTGAACTGAGCGCTGATAACAAGCCAGATGGTCCCTCTCCTCTGTAGTCTGGAGGACACGGTGTCCATGTTTTCCAAAAAAGAATTTGAAATTTCGATTCACCTGACCACAAAACAGTTTTCCACTTTGCTGCAGTGTATTTTAAATGAGCTTTGGCCTAGAGAAGGCAGCTGTGTTTCTGGATCAAGTTCACACATGGCTTCTTCTTTGCAGGATTAGGCTTTAACCAGCTTTTGTTAATGGCAGGGCAAACTGTGTTCACAGACAATGATTTCTTGGGAGTGTTCCTGCGCCCATGCAGGGATTAGGCCTTTGCCTGAGGGCCTGAAGATCACAGGCATCCAATATTGAATTTCACGGTTACGTCAACCGCTGTTAGCGGTATGTGTGGAGCTGCACCCTAATTTAGTAAAAATAATGTTAACATACACCGGATTTTCTCATTACAGTATTCAGCTACATTTTTGCAACATAACACGCAGACTTTATTTCACCTTGAAAAGCACTTTGAGCTGCAGTGTTTGTATGAAAACGTGTCATAGAAATAAATGCTGTTGATGTCACCGACACTGTGTGACCTGCCTGTGCTCCAACTGACAAAAAACAAAAGGAATGGAACCAATTCTACTGTCTCTCCCAAATGTTGGAGGTCACCTTGGATAAATAAAGATGTCAGCCTTTTAATAATAATACCGTTTAGTGCCTTTCCTATTTATCTATTCATGCAATATACTGCCTTTCATTATTTATTTATCTCTCTCTTTTATTTATTTCACTAAAGCCTTTATCCAAAGCAACCTACAAATCACAGGTTCTCAACACGGCCATTTCCTTATTTCTGTTTCTATGGACTGTCTCTCCACCACCCTAAACTGGACAGCCAGGCTACAAAATGGATGGATGGATGGATGAAAACGCACCCAAGTGAAGCACCAGGCTCGGAGTCCCAGAGTGCATTGTGGACTGTCAACTTTGTTCAAACCTGATTTTTGGGGGGTGAGTGCTTTTCCAAAGTGGCCCATGCCAGGCTGCTTTATGGCACATCACAATTTATCCCCAGGCTTGTACAATGTTAGTCACAATAGGTGAAACTAATTGTTCAGTGTCACATAAAGGAGCCATTTCAGAATATTGATTGTGAGTCTCATACACCGTTGATGGCACACGACCACCTTTAAGCTATAAACCCGGGAAAGCTGCTGCATAAATACAATGTATTATTAAAGTTTTATGAATTCCTACATTACATAATTTGGGCCAAAATATGTGAAATGACAAGCATAGAAATTACAAAAGCAGAGTCCTCTCGGTTAAACTGACAGCCTTGTGCTTTTTAGTCCGTAACCTTCGACTTTTTGCGCCTGTCCACAGTGGACACTGCCATAGCTCAGATTACAGGGTCATCACCGTCACTTCCATATTTCTGGGCTGGTCTGTGCAGTGATTCAGTGATGGAGGTTGTCCCTTGTTATTACACAGAGTGCCTTTTCAAAGTGCCCGCAATCACAAAGCACTTGCCAAGACAAGCGACTTGTGGCCACGTTGTCCCCCAATGGCTAAAGCACTGGACTGTAAAACTGTGACAATGTCACATACCGGAGGCCCACCCCGTGAATCCAAACGAATATCTTGGTAGCTGCAGATATGATTTATGTTTGATTAATTTGATTAATCTTTATTTTCTCATTTCACACAGCCAATGTGCTTCCACAATGCTAGTCTTGTGGTTATCCAAGTTCACTTCTAGTGTCAGATTTCAAGCTCCAGCCCACCAGATTCTTTCTCTGCTCAATAAAACGCCTGGAAACCAGGTGACCTGCAACGGCTTCAAAGAAAACGATAACCATCTGCCTTTAAAACAGTGTTATCTCCCCTGACACACCGACACCGACTTGTCCCATAGGCGCGTCCCAGCTCACAATGACAGGAGGAGGCTTAGGGCTTAACGGCTTTTTCAGAAGCCACAAGGGGGCTGTTGGGAATCAGCGGGGGCAAACATGCCATTGCTCATGCAGGTGGGGTGTAAGCGGCCTTTACCTAAAAGGAGTGGCAGGCTTCACTAAGAGGGCTTGGGTGGAAAGTTCTAGCATGGAGATCCACACCTGTGCATTGTTGGTGTCCGTCTTGAGCAAAGGGCCACAGACAGACACATATGAACTTGTCTCGAGTTCCTAACGCTCAGCATGGTGCAGGTCACTTAGGGCTAGTTAATCATTTAGACAAGCAGTTCACAGGGTGTTTTAAATGAAAATCAAGAAAAACCTGCTTTACTGCCTTGGGTCCAGCAGGTGGAGACATTTGAAGACTGCTGGCCTGACAGATCATGGGTTTGTAGTTTATAGGTCATTATTGCCATGGGTAGAGCGTATAGTGTTATTCCTATTTTCATGTGCTAATCAATGTGCAGCACATTCCCACTTTCTGGCACCATGATTAGTGAAGAGATCTACCTTACTGAAAACTTCTGTACCTCTAATCTGAGAAGTCTCAGAACATTATGTTGCTGTGTACATAATGGCACATATGCACAACTATACAAAAATGAGTTTTAATAAGGAGAACTTTTTAAAATGGTTATCAAATGATCCTCGGACACATTTTTTTTTTTTGTGTTAAGTGGAGGCAGCCTAAAATGTTTACAGGTATATAAAACTCCATTTCTCCATCCTCCCCTCTTTCACTACAGAGTCCTAGCAAGTTGGTGCCCGTCGCAAAGAAATATCTGCCAGAAGGAATAAACCCACCAGTCAGCTCTTGATGGGCTGCATGACACACAAATATTCACATCCACCTGCACTCAATACAGAGTTGACAATAATTCAAATCTTGGGGACGATGACGACGGACCCGGAGTGCCCCTCAGTTTTTAAAGTTGAGCCATCAAGAGGCAGCAACATAAGAGAAGCCTTAGCAGCTTACCTTGCAGCAACATGAGTGGGTGAAAAATGGTAACCCTTCTTTGAGGGCTGAATATTTTTTCCAAAAATTATAGTTTTCTGAAAAGCAATGGCTTCCCACAGAATTCAACAAAAAACGCCTGTTGTTGCATGCTGTGGCTGCCAGTTTGCCAAGAATATGCGACAGGCTTGCTGCCAGGCCATCTTTGTATTGTAGTTTATTGCAATCTGGTTTCTACCTCTTATCACTGTTAAGGGGCAGTCCTCCCAGGCAGACAGTGCCATAGGCATGTCAGTTACTTGAACCTGTCCAGCACCACGAATAGCTGGGGACCAATCAGCTGAAGCCAGAACATCACATTTGTCTTCGATCGCTTGTATGAAAATTGGAGTCTGACAAGTCTTGGTCCAGGTCAGAGAGAATAGGCAAAACATCGTCCCTGGAATATTCTGCTTTACACATCTGCTTTGATCTCTTGCCAAGTGTCAGGGTCATTTTTGCTGTTGTTTGTGTCTTGCTACTCATGGGAGTGCAGGAAATCTCAGTCAAAACCAATGAAGCTAACTTTCCTTCTAGCAAAGAGACTCAAAGTAAAAACATAATGGTTGGTTTTGCCACAGTTTACAGTTACCATTGTTAGCTCCTCCTTTTGACAAAAGCTGTCATCAGCCCTGAAAGAGTTAAACTTTGTGTCCAGAGAGATGAGCAAATAGCTCATAGGGAACCATAGCCATTAGAGTTTGGAAGTGCACTGGTGTGGAAAAACAGGAGAAGAACATGGCAGCCACTCCTGAACTGGCCACAGAAGACTGTTAAGATTTACTGCTTTCTACATCTGTAGTGACACAAATAACAATGTAAGGAAGGGAGAGAGGGTCACTTTTGGAGGGTGGCTAGGCAAAGCACAGTGTCAGGGAAAGGTCTGTTTAAACCCTGTAGTCTTTGGCCGGCTTGTCATCCCGGCCAATACCCCCAGGCCGCCAGATGGTGCCCTCCCTGCAGTATGGAGGTGCCCCGAAGACCAGCAGGGAGTCATGGACTATGTAGTTTTTATACAAGACCCTGCTGGATACCACAGGGGCCGCCAGAGGGAGCTGCAGGGAGGACCGAAGACTCATTTGTGCCCTATAACCTGGAAGTGCGTCAGAGGAAGAGCGACGTGCTTCCGGGGTGAAAAGAAAAGGACTTGTACCTGACCCAGACACTTCCGGGTCAGGGAGAATAAAAGGACTGTGGGAGCTCCCAGACAGCGAGCTGAGCTGGGTGGAAGGGTGGCAACGCGTCTGGGACTCGGAGGATTGTTTATTGTAGTGATTATTGTTTTGGTTTATGAATATAGTGGAAGAGAGGGTGCTTTGTGCACTGTGGCATTTAAATAAAGTCGATTATTGGACTTTTACCTGGTGTCTGGAGTCGTGGACAGGGGTTCAAAGGACCGATACGGCCCCAAACTGTCACAACCCCAAGTGGAGTTCGGCCCACTGCAGACATATGACACTGCTATTGCTCAGCAGTAATGGAGCAGCATAAAATAACTACAGTTGATATGGAGAGATTTCAGAAAGAGCATGGAGGAAGTCACTAGTTGAACAAATTCAAAATCTTAGAAGCAGTTAAGAAAGGCTAAATATTCCTAAAAAGTGGGCCAATATCACCCCAGGATATCACTTGGTTATTTTTTATAAACAAGTTTATCTTTAGTAGCTGGTTACTAGTGATGCATGAAATGATTCACACAAAATTAAATTTGTAGCAAACCTCTGTGGTTGGCCTTGCAAAAAAAAAAAAAAAAATTTGCACAAGAAGAAAGATGTTTACTATCCAGAAGCGTATGCATACTTTAATTCTTCATGAATCCGCCTGTCAAATTGTATTTAAAAAAAACAGTATGGGGGGGGGGGGGGGAGACTCATTTCCTGTCATGTAAAGACATTCACTTTGCAGAGTTTCCAGACATGTTCTACTTGTACTGTTCCCAACTTTGCCAATTATAATGACAATATTGGAAATCATAATGCTAAAGAAACTTAAAGCTTCATGGCACCTGGAGACTGCATATCCTTGCCCCCTTTTGCTGGAATCAATAAACAGGAAACGGCGTTTTGCTAGGTAACACATGTAGTGACATTTTCTGTGGAGAAAATATGCAGCATGTTACAATCTTAAAAAATAAAAAAAAAAAAGTACTGAACTAAACATGCCAACTAAACTGTAGTGATGTACACCAGAGACACAAACAAAATTGACTTTACTGGTGTGTGACTGCTTACACGTATAACACAGCTGCAGAAGAGAACACCGGTGAACACGCAAGTGTGGACAAAGCTTTAGATTCGATTAGATAAACTCTACTAATCCCATGGGGAAATTCAGAATTTTAGGGAGCACTATTCCTTATTTGCCATCCCAACAAACCTTTAATACCTCCAAAAAACTCTTTAGGGAGTTTCACAATTGAAAAATTTCCTGTAAATCAAACTTTAGTGCCAGTTTTGTGAAAGTGTATGCAAATTGAAATTTGCCTGTTTGGCTCATCAGTACTGGTTATGTTTATTTGAAACTAGCTGACATGAAAAATACCCGGCGTTGCCCCGGAGGAAAATAAAGTGTTTTTTTTTTTTTTTTTTTTAAATTGTTTGAGAAAAATATAATTTAAAAAAACAAAACAAAACCAAAACTTTAAAAATAAAAATAAATTAACAAACAACAAAAAGACTCGCTAATGTGCTTGTCTAGCGGTCTTGTATGTATGTTATCATCCAGCTGATGCTTGGAACTGGCCAGCTCTAATTTCAAAAGCAACAGGGGCACAATGGCACTCAAACTTAAAGAATGCTGGCAGTCACCTCCAGTTCGCCCTCTGGTGGCCATTCTGAGTGTCAACTGGATGATAACATGCATACAAGACAGAAAGATCACAACTCCATCCTACCCAGAAAGGGTTGATTTCATCCTACAGTAGTTTTAATTGACCAATGAGAAACATGTGTACCAAGTTTCATGAAAATCGCTGCAGCCATATTATATATATATATATATATATACACTATATATATATACACTATATATATATATATATATATATATATATATATATATATAATGTAAGGTTTAATTGAATCAGGAATCTGTAACAAAATAAATTATAAATACCTCAGAAACAAGAACACAGTTTTTATTTAAGCGCTGTGATTAAAATGAACAGTAGAAAAGAGTGATAATGAAGGCGATGCTTATTAGAAGGTGCATGTGGCATATGGCCAGTGGTTGAAAATCTGCAGTCACTCAGCAAGCGAGACGAGTACGAGTGTGAAAATGGATGTGACATGACATTCAGTGCTGCCAGCTCTGGATCTCCAGTCTTATTTGGGAAACACGGTAACAACGTCGTAGCCTTCAGGGGGAGTTACACGTTCCCTGGCATGCTTCTCACAGTAGATCTTATCTTCCACAAAGAAGTGGCCCTTCTGCTTCAGGTTCATGCCGCAGTCTGAGCACGTGTAGCATTCGGGATGGATAAACATCTGTCTCAGCTTTATAAAAACACCCCTTAAAAAAAAGAAAAAAAAAACATGAGTCAGATGTACTTGTACTTGAGTACACCGCTAACTTCTGGGCACCCAGGTCAGGTGGCACACTGGTCATTTCTCAACTGGATGACTGGTTTCCAACCAGGAAGACTCAGGGAGGCTGTGCCACTAGAGTGTGTCAGTGCGTTCACAACACTGCAGATTTAGTTTTGACTTACTGAGCCCACAGTATTTCCATAGTAGTGTTACTCCATACTTACTAGCTGAAAACACAATATAAAGAGTAATTATTTATATAGAAACTTTCACTGCAACCTCCATTACAAGGTGCTGTGTAATGTGTTGACACTAAATAAGCTCTTTTCAAGGATGTTACCCCATAAAGTTTCTGGTAGTGGAAGCACATAAAGCTGATTTGTGTTTTCTGTTAATTATAATGCAGACCAGTATTTTAATACATTCTTTTTTTTATCAAGGTACCAGAGAGTGGAAACATGCTGCACGTTGGTCAGACCTGCATGAAAGACATTCACTGTACTCTGTGCACAAAATAAATATTAGCACCAGATAAGTATAAGGCTGAAGATAAGTTTGACTGTTCTCATTCAGGTTAAGAACTGAGGTCAGTGTAAGCAAATGAGGTGAAAAGATTAGCCTCTAAAGAATTAGCAGAAATGAAACAGATTGGCTTCTCTTGGAATTTCAGTGGTATTAGATATTTACTTTCAGCAAAGTGCAGTATTTCATTTTGTGAGACATCTGATTGAACCCTGATAAAGCAGCAGGCCAAGAGTGGTCAGTAAAGGAAAATGCACAAAATTGTAATTTCAAGTTATCATGCAAACATTTATCACTTTCTGACAGTAAGTAATTAGTAAGTGGAGTTGTGAAAGCAAGTGTCACTATTTATCTGATGCTCATATTTCATTTACTAAACAGTCTAAATAAAAATGATCTGGATGCTTATGAAGTATTACTGGTGTAAACACAGCCATCACATGCAGCGTAAAAAAAAGTAATACATTTTTTGGATTTGCACAATCATAAGGAAATACAAATCCATATTGCAAGCATACAAAAAGTTAACAGAGCTGATGTGAATAACAGACTATAGACTAACCCAGCTAGCTTTTTTTTTAACCTAGATTTAAAATGATAAATTCTAACTTTGGGGGAAGTGATGTAAGATAAGGAAGACAGAAGTGTCAAAGCAAGGTGGTCTCCCCTCATTAATGCCCCAGGGTGGTGATGTGCTGCATGCTGAACTGAAACTGCACTCTGTACATATGACTGTGTAAACTACTACCACATGTGTACAGCTGGCCTGTACTAACTACTGCTTCTCTCTCCTGCCCCCTCATGGCCACTTAGTGAAACAACCTCCTCATCATAAATTAAACCTCCTGATATCATCTCCCGTTTCCAAAAAAGACTGAAGAACCTCACAATCAGAGTTTAACTTCTGATGCTTGTCATCGTCATGGCACCTTGACTGTATACTGCATTTATCCACTT
This sequence comes from Polypterus bichir lapradei, assembly GCA_026402145.1. Lineage (NCBI taxonomy): Eukaryota > Metazoa > Chordata > Cladistia > Polypteriformes > Polypteridae > Polypterus > Polypterus bichir. The sequence continues at coordinate 2,272,268 of JANRMT010062811.1, read as the reverse complement.
CTTTGCATTTAAATGTTTGCCATAGTAAAATGTACATAATCCAGTTCTAAGTCACATAGCTGGAGTCTAGAAATATAATTTTTTGTAATATTGGTTTGTGATTTTTCAGTAGTGTTTAGATATTTAAAGCATTATGATACATTTGGCTTTACTTGACTCATTTCATCAACATAAAGAATAAGGTAACAAAGAAAACAAAATTTACTGGCAGAGCTGTTGTGTTCATATATCCACAGCATATTATGTTGCTTTGGTCTCCACAGGTTTGGTGAAATAAATATATATATAAATAATAATGCAACCAATTATCCGGGCTCTCAAGAGTCAGAGTGTCTGGGCTTGCGAATGTCCTGATAAAAACCAAGATGGGCACGGCCATCAGCAGTGTGACCGTCAGCAGAGAGAGTGTAGATTCAACCTCATCGAGAGGTTTACTCACCTCAGCAGTCACATTCATGTCTCTGGTGACTCTTCCTATGAAGTCAGTAGACTCATTGGGAGAGCATGGGGGGATCATGAGGTTGCTTGAAAGGGGTGTGTGGCGCTCCCGATATCTATGCAAAAGGACGAAGGTCCAACTCTTTAGAGTCCTGGTGCTTCCTGGTTGCGAGACCTGAACACCATTCACTAACCTGAGATGAAGACTGGACTCCTTCAATACTGTGTCTCTTTCGAGAATCCTTGGGTACGTCTGGTTTGACTTTGTGTTGAATGAGTGGTTGCTCAAGGAGTCCCAAACGAGGCACATTATCTGCATTGTGAGGGAGTGTCAGTTACGGCACTAAGGCCATGTGGCGTGACTCCCTGAGGGTGATCCGGCTCACAAGATCCTCATTGTTGAGGACTTGAGCAGTTAGACCAGGCTAAGGGGATGAATATGTAACACCTCGCTGTGGCAGATAGATGGGTGTTTTCCGGAGAGAGGAACTGCACTTGCGTGTCCGTCTGAGGGGTTGCCAACCAGGATCCTGAGTCTTTTTGTCATGTGGTGGGTGCGGCAATGCGCTGTACCAGTGCAGGCTCCCCAACCTGACCTGATTGACAAAATTCAATGTAATATGAAGTAGCCATGAAAAGAAAACACTGTAGCTGGCTTAAAACAATGGAGGGGATTATTTAATCAAGCTAAGAATTAAAAGCTCTAATAAAGAGTGGAGATTTCAAATATTTTTTACACTTTTCAAGTAAATGTTATATTTTCATAATCATTGTATACATTAGTTTGCAATGGGCATTTGTGCTCTTAAGTGAAGCATTTCTTTATATATTAAAAAAAAAAATACATCCTGTTCTTGTAGTTTAAAATGGCGTCTACCGGGCATTGGTTCAAACATGGAAACAATAGCCTTAAAATTTACTGAATACATCAATTTTCAAGCCAAGAATTTTCTCAAGGATTAATATGCATCATTATCAAACAGCATTATCTGTCATTTTCTGGGTGGGAAAAAAAAAAACAAAAGTTTGAAAAACATCAGGTCTAAATAACTGTGGCTGTAAAAGTACTAATGACTTTAGAAAACTGACTGACTGAAATTCCTAATTTCTATCTGCTGTGAGAGCTACAGTGAATAAAGGTGAAGTTTCCTGACACTGATTGTTTATCATTATTTATTGTTATATTATATACTGTTTTTCATTAAAATTTGTGTTAAACTTGCACTTTGTGCAATTGTTTCACTTTTTAATGTATGTATAGTTTCATGGATGCATCTAATGCAAATTGCATTGGTCTGGACTTATTTTTATAGACGTTATGGACTTTGCTTTGACTGGGTTCGCAGCCTCTGGGACAACGGAATCTTTCTGTAGTTCATGGGACGGATCTTATGAACATTTCTTTGCACTGTGGCGATCTAGGAGCCGCAGATGGTCCTTCTTATACCTGTCCTTATTCACTTCAAAATCAATGGTTTGAATGTCTAAGAAGATAAACTGCTCAAGACTGATCTAATCAGAGGAGGAAAAAGAGGTTGCTGAAAGTTAATGTATAAAACCAATCCACCTAGATAAAATGCCTGATCCCACTCTCACCCCCAGTACATGAGTTTACCTTGAATCAGGTAGGATTATTTGCTGTTTGGTTTCTTTACAAATAATGAGCAATCTCATAACCTGCATTTGATCTTTGCCAAGATTTCCATGCATACTGAAACTGCAGAATGTGATTGTCAAAAAAAAGACATACTGTATAAACCATCACATCATATCATTCATACATCAGTTTAATCCAATTCAGGGTTGTATGGAGCTAACCGCCTATCCCAGCTGCACTGGATGCAAGGCAGGAAAGAAGTCTGCACAGAAAGCCAGTCCTACGTAGGGCATACACATGCATTCATGCACATTCACACAGGGGTCAATTTAGAATAATTAGTTAACCTTTGGGGAAGTGAGAGGAAATCTAGAGTAACTAGACAAAAATCCACACAGACGTTGGCAGATTCCACACAGACATCACCAACTTGTAAGATTCAAACCCAGATGCTGGATCTGGGAAGTGGTATTGTTAACCACTGCACTCCATGGAAATAGGTGTCAATGTTTTTTTTTATTGATTTAGCTAAACAGCTCACATTATTTTATATTAACCCTTTATATGAGAATCCCTTTGGTGCATTTTCTTAAAAGGTTAACAACAATACAAATTACAGTAAACCTCATAGAAGTGTCTAGTTTGGCCAGTTCTAAACAATTTATTATTCTCACTTTTGGTTTCATCACTGGCCCTTTACCTAAAAATTATAATTTCATTATTTATATTCCAGAAGAATGGTCCCATGGCATTGCTGAAGATAACAAAGGTTTGTTTTGCATGTGTTCACATGTGCTTTAGTCTGGGTACTCCCACATTCCACATCCATCCCTATCCTGGATGGAGTAAATGTGGCCTGAGGTGTACTGACATTCTGTTTTGCAACAATAATAATGGGTTAGGTTCAGACTTTCCCATGACATTGTAATGGAAACAGCTGGACTAAAATATGGATAGATGGGTGCACAGCTCCAAGGCCGGTGTGGCCAGAAGTCAATAGATGTTAGAGACTGTTCTGTGATTTAAAGCACAAGTTGTGAAAGATTTTTTTTATGGTTTTGGAAGTTCGTATCATTGAATGTCATATCAACATATCATTGAACTACAAACATGGTTATTCTAGAAGTATTAAACTACAAAAAATGTAATGTTTAGTAATTTAAAGGCCATTTATATATTTTTTGAGCTTCTGAAAAAATCTCAATTTATCTAATCTTAATTCGAAGTCAATTGGTCACTAGCTGTATTACCTCAGCAGTGGGACTGGCACCACTAGAGATGTCCATAATTTCAATAATAGCCACAAGATACTAATTTAGCTCATTTTATTTTTGCATAGCACTCTTCATTGAGTGCAGGCTTGGGATATTGTAATTTGAGTTTTACTTGTAGCCTTGTTACATGTTTCACAAAGTACATTAAGTAGCAGCTCTTGTATAAATCTGTCAGGTCTGTGATTTTCAGAAAGTAACTTGCTACCGTACTTCTTGGTAAATTCTGAACTCCTCTGGTAATATTAATCTTATGCAAAATGGATATTGGAATTTCAGGCATTAGAGTAACTGACCCTATTATGTATACATAAAAATAAATATTTTTACACACTAAAGGCCTGAATATGCTTTTATAGGAAAGTATAATTGTACAACACAAGCATTTCCTTCTGTATTTGTTGTGTTATATGTTAACAATGAGCTAATTTTATTTGCTGTACTATTATTCCTATAAATACCTTTCCCATCTCTGATGCTTTTGTCTGTATTAGAAATTCTGGCAATATACATCAGATAACTATTACTAAAAATACAAACCTAATGATCATTAGTAAACTGTACTGTACAAAATCAGACTCAAGTTTCCAGTGTGCCATGATGATTACTATCTATATGTCTTACTGTTCCCAAGAGAACACAGAAGAACACAACATAATAAATGTAAACAAGAAGAACTGTCTTATTGTGGTGGAATAACATATCTTCAGGAGTGTTTGACTAAAGAAAGTTAATATCTTGTGCAAATTTCACTCAAAGGCAGTTTTGTTATTCAATCAAGATTGTTTGTTCAATGCTATTTGCACATCTCATTGAGCTTTTAATAAGCTGCTTCACTTGAATTTCACAATGTAAATCAAAATAATTTGTAAACAAAAATGAATCAGAAAGGAACATAAATGCACTGGTATATTGTAATGTTCAGCGGGTGAAAATAAATTTATTTTTGAATTTAAAATGTATAGTTTTATTACTTTTAAATCTAGGTTGGTCTCCACAAGCCCCAATAAGTTACGATATTGATCAGCTTTACAGCAAACAATACCAAAGCTGTCTTCTCATCAGTGTGTATGACATTGTGCAAAGCATTCTCTTACATGTGCAGTCTTGGTCAAGTTCTTTGATTAGAAAACCAATTGCTGTTTAGTGTTCCAAAGCATTAAACATACTGCAAGATGTGCCATTGTATAAAAAAAAATGTAACTTTTTCATTAATTAGCAAAAACCTACACTTTTAAAGAGGAATTTTCTAAATCTAGAACCCCAGTCTTTCAAGGAATTAAGCCTACCTTTACACTACCATTCCAATATTAAAATACAGCATAGTTAGTTACATATAACCACACATGCATCAGAGAATACTGTGTGTACATCTTAAAGTACAAACTCACAAAAATTGGCCAATTGTATTTTCCTTTAGTGACTAAAGCATTCACCCTGCACTATTCTGTATTTCTAGAATGTAGATTCCCCTTAAGATTCTCCTCAAAAAAGTAAGTATTTTCAAAATAAGTAAAAGAAAATGTAATATATATAGTGTTCCATCTTCAAAAAAAATGGCCCGGCAAAATACTCAACAAAAGTATAAATTGTCCTATCACATGGACAGCATCAGTATTTATACTTATATAATACATAGCATAATAGTATCAGTGTCTAGAATATCTATAGACATTCCACTTTAACAGTATTTGTAATCAGAGGAGAAAGCTCTTGCTAGGAGTCCTTGATTTATAGTACAATACTTTGTAGCCTGTTTCAGCTCTTCCCATGTGAATTAAATGATATGCACTGTGTTTAATTCTAAGTGCCAAAGGTGCATAATTCTGACAGTTAGACATAAGTGTTCCCAAATGCATGTAATGGTCAAAGATGGATCTTATTAAATGCTTCTTTAGCCTTTGGCCATTTGGATGGTTAACTGCTTATTTTTAAATTAGTTAACTATCATTTACCCAAGAGTATAATAGCATAATCAAACATAGTTCTACAAAATATACAAATCGTGTTATAATAAATCCAATAATGCAGCAAGTCTACACAAGAGTACATTAAGGCATTAAAGTAACAGAAGCAGCCCAGAGCAGCAGCTTAAATGGAGTTTGCAGATTTTATAAAACAAAAAATAGTGTAAAGTACTGGAGAGTTGTATAAATAAAATATATAAAAAAAAAAAAAAAGAGTACCATGTAGAACCATTGCAAAAATAAATGATTGTTTGTAAAGTGTTGCATAGTATGGCTCTAGAATAACAAGAGTTCTGCCATTAAAAAAAATCTTAAGTAACTCTCAAGTTCATGAGAAGTAAGCAGTGCATTGTTGATAGGTATTTTGTGAATCTGAACATTAGAAATCCATTAAGAACACCACTACTGGTAATATTGAATTAATAACCACAAAAATGATACAGGTATAATGGACACCCTGTATCATATTTTACTGCACTTTGCACTGCTGAGTAAATATGAATAAAATAATTGGATTCAGTAATTGGAAAATAATGTGTGTGCAGTAAAGCAGTAAAGAATAGAGTTCAGCTAAACTCTGCTTTGATGAAGAGCTGGGCTGCAAATAAAATACACAAGCACTGCTGCTACTTAGGATTAGGGTATCTGCCCTGACTTTAATAAAGCTTTCAAAAATATATTACTAAAAGCTGCAGACAAGGGGATCCCACAATGCATTTCTTTTTTGTTGTTAGTAATAATTATATTGACATCACAAGTATTGAAAATGAGGTTAAAGTAAGCTCCACAAAAGCATAAGATATGCCAGAAATGGTTTATTATGCTGTGTTATGCTTGAATGTAATTTTTTTTAATTGTAAATCCACTGGAAAAAAGTATTTTAAACCATTACTATGGTGTATCTTCTTAAAAAGAAAAGGCACAAGCAAAATGGATAAAGCTAACAAGAACATCCATATTATGAACATGCATTTTTCTAACAGAGTTAAAGGCTATCCTGACAGCAAGAAAAGTTTTTTTTTTTTTTTTTTTTTATTTTAAAAGGAATGAACCCTGGATGGGATCATTTGCAGGGAATATTAAGCAACACACATTGCTTATACAAAGGAAAGATAGTACATCCTAGACCAGGCCTATTCAGATAGCGGCCCATGGGTCACATGTGGCCCAGGAGCAACCTCTGAGTGGCCCAGATAGTGGTCCCGCCAGGGCTACAGACTTCAACTAAAATCATCACAAATGCGACCAAAAATAGGTATGACTAATATCATTTCTACTTCGTTTGCCAGTGGCGAATTGTCATTGAAACTTTAAAGTAGTATATTGTAACAGATGCAAAAGGCTTATATATATATATATATATATATATATATATATATTTGAGCGTATGTGCCGTTAACATATGTGTCGGTACGGGCTCCCCTGGCATTTCCCTGAGCTGCAGGAAGGTTGTTTTATATCCCGCGCTGGGTGTGAGGGAGACGCGGTGAAAATGACATCAGAGTTGGAGATGCGTGCAGGAAAATATTTCTAAGTACACAGCGCTGCTGAGGGGACGGCTGTATTTCAATGAGAGGCTGGATATGATGCAACCTGTCATCAAAACAAAATGTAAGCATGTAAAACATTTAAAATTCCTCTGCCCATCATATAGGTTGTTACGAAGATATCTTTGCCCGTGGAATTCAGTTGTCCCTTCTGACTTCGTGCAGGCACACTAAGGTGTGATTGTCACCGATCTCCTTGTGTTTGTGCATCTTTGCATGCTGTTTGTCTTTTGATTTAACGCACACTCCATGCAAAATACCGGCCTGTCCGTCAGTAAACATGTGCGAGCAGTTGCCTGCCCACTGTTTTGTCATACACAACGATGTGATGAAGTCTGCATTTTAAGGTTGAAAGTGTATTATTGTCATTTTACCAGGGTGCTTAGTGATCGACAGCAGACAGTAAACGTTGTTAAAATGTTATCGAAAAATTTCACTTCGTTAGTTATTACTTCAGTCGTTTTGGCGTGTGCACAATATGTTCTGTAACTAATAAATTCTTCAACAGGAACTCGTCAACAAAGAAACCTGGAAAATGATTTAGTAAAAATAATAATAGTAATAATTATAATTAATGATTAATTACTTGACATCCAACAACTCTGTACAAAGACATTTTAAAATTAATGTACTAATCCACTTTCACTCCATACGTGCAGCCTCTGGGGGGAAAAAAAAAATTCAACAGGAAAGGCGTTGTGGAACTCAAATTTAACCTCTGTCATATCAGTGATTAGAAACGTGTGAATAAAATAGTTAAGTTCCATGAAAAAAAAAAAAAAATCCCTTGCCTGTCATGACCACCCCTTTAAATTGTGGGAGGGTCTCAAATTTCAAAAGGGAAACAAATGTAATTGCTAATACTGTGTATTTTTTTATTTTTATTTTATTTGAGATGTGAGCAAAATGTTTTGTTTATTTCAAAAGTGGGGGAAAAAGTATTGCTACTACTTCTGATTCTGTTCAGTTATAGCTTTTTGTTGTTTTTTTTTTAATACATTTTTGATGTGCCTGTGTCAGATTTTTAAAAGGGAAGCAATGAATAAACATTACTTGTTTTTAAATACATTAATTTCTGTAAAAATTTAAAATTTGTCATTACCTGCTGGCTTACCGCCTGCTGAAAATGTCTGGCCCAGCTAAATTTCTTGGTGTGAAAGTCTGGCACAATTGAAATTGTAATTGAATTGCCCTGTCCTAGACTAACAACACACTTTTGTGAGATAGAAGAAATAAAGTCAACTGGGTGAACAACGTTTAACTATACACAATTATTAACATACTAATTTAAACTCTGTCAAATGATGGGCAGGAAAAAATCCTTTCATCCATCCTTTCCATTAATTTTCTAAACTAATTTAATCCAACTATAATGTCACACAGAGCCACAGACTACCCAAGCAACTTCACACACAAAGCAGAAATCATCTCTTTACTGGACTCCTATTTGTCATATTTAGTCAATCATTTAGACTTGCAGGTCTCTAGCATGGACCTATTTGTAATATGGGAGCAAAATTCATTATGACCGGAGAAACACAGGTAGACACTGGGAGAATGTATATAAACAAATTGAAATTAATTATCATTTGTGTGAAATAAATGAATCTAAGTAGTAAGGCAAACTGGAATGGTAAATTAAAGGTAAAAAGGTAAACCTGGCTGGGTTCAATACTTACACAATACCAGATCCACATTTGTCACAGACTGGTAGCTTGTCTGCATTCCCAACAGATCCACCAATTTTTGTGATAGGGGCCCTCACACTTCGGAAACCAGATGGCTTATCCCCTGTAATACAAGAAAGTCAATTCATTGTCACAACAGCTATATATAAATGTATTTATTTTGCAGATACTTTCATGTAATGCATTTTACAATTCATATGTGCATCAAGAAATGTACAAGGCAACAATGCAAGAACTACAGTGTACAACCTTCCCTCAAATTGTGGAGCATTACAAAACAAACCCATGGTTTCGAATGTAACTATACAATGTGACTTACGGCTTCTCTAATTGCATTTAATTTACTGGACACTCTGGTGCTGAATAACAGTTTGAATTTCTTAATTGGTCTATAATCAATTGCATGATGTATTCTGAAATTTATTCAATTAAATGTGTACTGTACTTTTTTACATTAGCTATCAGTGGATTATTATTACAAAAAACGTATTTCTATATTCAACAGAAATACTGCATGCTGTATAAACAAAACCCTGAATATGTCACTAGCTTTATTGAAGCTGCATTAGTCATTGCTGGTTGGCTGTTACTGAGAAGACTATTCCTAGCAGATGAAATGGTAAGATGCTGTCAAGAAATCAAAAACTGCAAAACACACTTTTGACCTGTGGACATACATGTTTTAGCAGCATTTCATGACCTTATCATTCATAAAACACTCCAAAATTAATCTGCAACTTTAATTCATATTTGCAAAAAGTACCTTTCTCATCAGACTCCAAAATCTCCTGCAATACTTTGAATGAGGCAGACTGTCGAGGAGGTTCAGCTGCCTCTTGGTTTTCCTGGAGCATTTTATAGACTTCAGAGCCTGTATCCACTGCTGCTTTTGTGGGAGGTTTATGCACTTCTAAACTGTATGGAGAGGCACAGGTCATATAACATACTGAGATATAATTTAAAACTCAAAGACAGCACACAACAGCAAAAAATTAAAAGTCATTCATCACTGCAAGAAGCACATGTGTGGATTCAACATTTGGTATGTGGCTTCCAAAGTTTGGCTCTCAGTAAGCTCTCCTTTCAGTACAAACATCCAAATTATGGATGTGCTTTGAACAACATCCAGCTGTACACAGAGAAAAATTACTTCTAACATAAAAGCAGATGGCGGCTTCATCTGAAAGGTCTGAAAACATTCACATTTCATCATTAAAGAAAGAATATAATTAACAGAGTCAAAACACATGCAAAAATAAACTTTTATGGCCATGCAGAGCTGAAAGGTAAACACAAATTTGCACACGGAAAAGAAAACATGAAAATTCAATTTACTGTATATGATCAAATTACTTCAGAATGTGAATTTCAACAGTAAAATATATATAATCTGAGATGTGTGAAAATATGTCTTCAGCAGAGGAATCTTATCTAACTGACTGTATTACTTTGTTCTGGCAAATGGTGATGACAGCACAGAACTCAAATATTTAAAATTACTCTTTTTTGTCAGTAGGGGGTGATCTGTACTTTAGAACTAGAGTGAAGAAATGTTAATCATCAACAAGTATGCTTTTAAAATCCTCTAGGCAACAACTAGAAAAAAAAACACATCACAGCTATACAAAAACATCCATTTACTAGAAAGATTAAAACAATGTGACATTTGATGAGCACTTTAAAATGGAGGCATGCATAAATTCAGTATGAGATAGGCAGTTTGTTGTCTATTAGAGGACATTACACATTTTCATAACTAGACTAAAAGACCCAAAATGTTGCTTTAATTTATGGGGTCTTAAAGTGTATTGCCATTACAATAACTGTAATAGTTCCATATTTATTACATGGCTGTACAGAGATGCTAAAACAGAATGAATGTATTAGTTTAAATGATTTTACATCTACACCATTATTTTGTTTCACTCAATATAATAAATGTTGGGTTTATTTCCAAAAAAAACCCATCATTTTCCTTGTAATGTAGATGATATAATTCTTTTCTCCCAAGTGAACCAACCTATAATACTTAGTAGTTTTCAGCAATGGTACAATCAAAGAGGCCCCAATATAAATGAAAACAACACCCAAAGCTCTAGGCCTAAATTTGTGTAGTTCTTTCCTATTTTATTAGTTTCTTTATTAAATAATAAAATTCCACATCTCCAAAATGAATTTCTGTTTAGTATGGAATAAATGCATATGTAAGCTGGATCGGCAACCCTAAACTGGTCTGGTGCGAGTGTGAATGTGTGTGGGTGTGTTGCCTGTGATCGACTAGAAAACCTGTCCAAGACTATTTCCTACTTTATGCCCAGTGTTACTTGGATACGCTGAATGACCCTGAATGAGCGGCCTGTTTTTGAGAATGTTAGTTAAGATTTATTTTCCAAATAAAATATGCATTCATATTGACCCAACAATGGGCCAACCATCCTGAATGTTTCATTTTAGGATCAGTTTGTACTGACAAGGAGTAGCTCTTATCCCGAGCTACCCCAAAGTCAGCAACAAACAAAAGTGTGTAACCCAAAACATTCATGATTTTCAAGGGTCACCAAATAGTCCAAAGTATACAGTTTAACTTCAAGAGATTTGTTACACACAATTATTTTTTTTTAATTCACTATTAAAATGGCACTGGCCAACAGTCTTGTACCTTCATTGATTCTTCTCTTAACACATTTGAACAATAAGACTTGAATGACATAAGAAATATACAGTACCTTACCAAAATAGGATTAATGGTCCTGTAAGACTTTAGAATGGATGGTGGGATGGACTGACCAGAGATGCTTCCAAAGTATGAAGCAGCTTATTTTTTTTTTTACCAAAAGCAAAAAATTAAAGCTTTGGCATTTTCTAAATTATAACAAATAAAAACTACAATAAAAACAAGAAATATTCTTGGATAAACAATACATAAATAGAAAATAAAATACAAACATACAAAGTCATGCCTTTTCATGCCATGGGGTGTCAAACAGGCAACATCTACAGTAGCATGTAAAGCATGTGAAAATGCTGTGCTGCTCGGTTGCACAGTGGGCTCCAGAAACAAGAACACAGAATCACAGGATGACATATCCATATCATTTATGGAATAAAACCTACACGCCCTATAGTACACTTTTGGCAAATACTGAGTATTGCAATAGCCTTTCAAAGCTGTCAAATGGTGCAGGATTACATATAATATTTTCTGTTTTTGTTCCAAACCTTATTTTTCCTGAAAACATACATGCTCATGAAGAAAACATTTATATGACAAAATTTGTCATCTATTAGAACAGAGGTGCAAAATAAAAACCAAACCACTAATTGCCCTAATTATGACATTTCTGTCATTATTGCACTGGTCTCAGCCTTGCTCTACTTAAGGTATTATCACATTCAATATTTAGGAATCATAAATCACATAATAATCTGAAGGAACAAGAATGAGGATTAAATAAAATAAAACAAAAAGATCCCATTGATAAAGAAAATACTACAATCAATAAATTAGAAAATATGTATCAAAATAATTTGATTTGCTTCTGAACAATAGCTCAATAATCAAGAAATGAAAGCTGCACCAGACAATACAGACTGTCAAAATTCAGCACAGGAAATTCATGAGAGAAATGTCTTAGAATAAAACAATCATTTTGAGGGAGGCAAAAAATAAAAAAAGAATAAAGAAAAAAACAAAACCACAGCATTCAATGGCTGAGAGCAAAGTAAGGTTGAATCAGCTAAAACATTTATGAATATCAGTGGCTTGTATGGGATGATGATAAAAGAAAAAACTTAAAAATAATCATGTTTAGGCAAATTTAGTACTTGCCAAAAAGCACAAGAGTGAGGCAGTTAAGTTCTACAAAAGGTTATGTAATTAAATGAGATGTAGATTTAGATTTTAGGCCAAAATTCCAAGAATGGTGTATAGCACTAAACACTGCCATTTCCTTAGAAGACACTATCCCTACAATGAAGTGTGGTGAAAGTTACACAATGATGTGGGGTTTCTTCTGTAAGAAATTGTCCAGACCCTGCATGAAAGATAGATCAAGAACAAGAAAATACTGTAATAGAGCATTTTTCAGCCTGCCAAAAAAAAATTAGGCTTATGAAAGTATATTTGCCATTCAAAAGGACAATGATCTTAAGTACATGGCCAAAGACAACAATGGAGTGTCTGGAAAATAAAAACATGAAGGGTAAGTTGTCCAGTCAACAAGTAAACAACAACTCTATCAAGAATACAAGAGCAATTTGAACAGGGAGATAAGTCACAAGTACCTTCATATAAACTGGAATGAGGCCTACTTAAACAGACTTCAGGTTCTCCTAAATATTATAATGTAAGGTCTGAATATTTACCTCAGAATTTATTTAATGACCTTTAAATACCAGCAGACAATACATCAGGGGTGCCCACACTTTTTCAGCTTGCGAGCTACATTTAAAATGACCAAGTCAAAATGATGTACCTACATTAAAAATTATACATATACATATATATATATATATATATATATATATATATATACACACACACACACATACAGTGGTGTGAAAAACTATTTGCCCCCTTCCTGATTTCTTATTCTTTTGCATGTTTGTCACACAAAATGTTTCTGATCATCAAACACATTTAACCATTAGTCAAATATAACACAAGTAAACACAAAATGCAGTTTGTAAATGGTGGTTTTTATTATTTAGGGAGAAAAAAAAATCCAAACCTACATGGCCCTGTGTGAAAAAGTAATTGCCCCCTGAACCTAATAACTGGTTGGGCCACCCTTAGCAGCAACAACTGCAATCAAGCGTTTGCGATAACTTGCAATGAGTCTTTTACAGTGCTCTGGAGGAATTTTGGCCCACTCATCTTTGCAGAATTGTTGTAATTCAGCTTTATTTGAGGGTTTTCTAGCATGAACCACCTTTTTAAGGTCATGCCATAGCATCTCAATTGGATTCAGGTCAGGACTTTGACTAGGCCACTCCAAAGTCTTCATTTTGTTATTCTTCAGCCATTCAGAGGTGGATTTGCTGGTGTGTTTTGGGTCATTGTCCTGTTGCAG
>JANRMT010062811.1:2241199-2253688 GCA_026402145.1 Polypterus bichir lapradei | reverse complement strand
GGTAGAAGGCTGAAATTTGGCAGGCCCATTCCTTACAGCTTACTTACAAAAGTTAAGCAGGTTTCATTTCGAAATTCTACGCATAACGGTCATAACGGTCAACAACGTCCGCCATGTTGAACTTTCTTGTTTACGGCCCCATCTTCACGAAATTTGGTAGGTGGCTTCCCTGAGCTAACCAAAACCAATGTACGTACTTATTTCAGTGGTATGATGCCACTGTCGGCCGCCATATTGAACTTTTCAACAGTCTTTGTTACTTATGGGCCCATCTTCAAGAAATTTGGTACACAGGTTCCCAACACTAACTGAATCCTACTTACGTACATATATACGTCCATAGCCTGCAGCTCGGTCACCATGTGAGGCGGCGTTGGGTCCCCCATCCCAACGCCTCCCACGTTGTTGGCTGCCTGCCTATATAAGGCCGTCTGTCGCTCCAGTCTCTACATTCCCTTCTTTGCTTCGCCACGGGATTCACTTCTCCCTGCTGATAACTACAGCCTTTTTGTTTAATCCACGACTTCTCCGCTGTTTTATTGTTTGTTTATTACAATTATAGTTATTGTATAGGTATTTTACACTTACTTTACATTACTCAGGTACCCATTTCCTTCATCATTCCAACCCCCATTACCATGTCTATCGAGGTGATCACCATCGATCAAAGAACTGTCACTTACCGAGTGGTTTCCATGCCCGGAGATGGCACCTGCCTTTTCCATTCTCTTTGTTACATATTGCACGGCCATATCAGGCTCACTCTTGATATCCGGAGGAACATTGTGTCTTATGTATTGAATGACTGGGACAGGTTCAAGGTGTGGACTGATGACGGTACAGGAGATAATTATACTACACAGGAGCACTACCGTAGAAGAGTGAAATGCTTAAGCCCTTCACCTAAGGTTCTGCATGTGAGTTGATGGGTGCCGCTGAATTGTTCGGTTGTCGCTTTCAAGTGTACCGAAATGGCCAAATATTTTACACCTTTCGACAACCGCCAATGCCTCTTAAACTTCTTACATTCACAGGTGACAATTTCAGTAGTGGACACTTTGATGTTTATGAATGTTTAAAACTCTCAAAAGCTGGATGTGAAGTTATCGATGAAACCGGTTGTAAGCTTACAAAGCTTGACAGATGCCGAATGTCACTTCAACACAAGTCCTGCAAATACTGTCATAATTGAAACAAACCATGAAACTCAAACCGATTATGACAGCAGCAATCCAAGCTGTGAGATTTGAGACAAGATTACTGTTCACATGGCCAACTGTAAGTTGCATGCTCAAGAGTAAGCTCAGCGCACAGCTTGGTCACGTTACAACCGGAGGGCCGAACTGACAACATGGTATACAAAGAGATCCTTAACAAATAATTATTGGCATATTTTCCCTCAGTTTAAAAAGATTAAATTACACACACACACTGAGTATGGGTAGGAACGAGTTACATTTACTTGAGTAACTTTTTAAAAAAATTGTACTTCTAAGAGTAGTTTTACTGCACCATACTTTTTACTTTTACTTGAGTACATTTGTGAAGAACAAACGTTACTCTTACTCCGCTACATTGGGCAACACTCGAATCGTTACTTTTTTTCCATTAGATAAAGTCTGACAGACAATTTTCAATGTGCTTTGTGTAGCGTATACTGTCAAGTTGCGCGCACACTCCTTCCATTGCGTCTCCAGCTCCGACACGAGGTTTTGGATGTTCCCCAAATCAAGGCACTGCAGCTTTGAGGACAGATGTTGCATTTTTCGTTTGAAAGCATTAACTGAGCTAATCATATTGACCATGGTTTTCTCTTTTCCTTGCAGCTGTAAATTAAGCTCATTCAACATGTCAGTCATATCGGAAAAAAAATGCCAAATCTAGCAGCCACTGATCGTTATTAAGTTGCTTGTATTCTGCATGTTCAATGACAAGGAGAAACTCCTTTTTCTCCAGCCAGGGATCTTGAAATCTCAGCAGGAATTTCTCCCTAGCCATCTGCCTCAACGAAGTCATCTTCTATCATCATGCCATCTTGGAAGGACTTCTTATGCTTAATGATCGAGTGACTCACCCGGAACGATGCTTCGGTGTGTCTGCCTTTGCTTTAGAATTCAGCCGAGTGAAAAATGACGGCTGTCCAATTAACTGCGATTTTAGTTCTCTCTCCTTTCTCTTTCTCAGGTCACTTTTCGGAAGGAAGTCAGTGTCGTAGTTTTTATGAACAGTTCGAAAGTGCCTTTCCACATTTTCCTTCTTTGGAATAGCAATGATAGATTGACAGATCAGACAAATGCACTTTGATTGTGACATTGTGAGAAAAAAAAATCCTCTTCAACTTCCACATGTCCAGCCCCCCACCAATTTTTTTTTCATACCCCTTCTTTAGTCGATATAAATTGGAAGGCTAACCAGATCACAGCCGGAGTTTTGCAGTAGCTCGCGCGTGCGGGATGACCAGTGTGTTAGAAGAAAAGAGATCTCAGACTGGCCGCCCTGTATGTCAATCAAGTGGCAAATGCCATAGGGAGGATATAGGGTAGACTAAAATTTAAAAAAAAAATGTTTTGAATGCAACGCAATCTACCTGCACTACCTTTTCGATCTACAGGTTAATCGTGATCGTTGTATTGGGCACCCCTGCAGTACATTATATATTTTTTCTTAAATGTATTCTTCTTGAACGTGTGGGACTTTAATAAAGAATACAGACTGGAACAAAATGTGAAAGTGCATTTTTTAAAATGGCAACGTTTGAGAGGACTTTGAGAGGACTGAAAACCTTTGCAATGCACTATATTGTTTCATCCTGTGCTGGGTCAAGCCTTGATTGGAGTCCGGCACCCTGTGGCCATACAAAGTAATACAGATGATATAGAAAACATACTGTATGTACAGACGGTAATTAGAATAAATAAATATCAGTCTCATTGGAGGAAAATGGCAATTACAATAATTCTTCCCTGGAAAAAGATTTTTCATGTGTCAACATTTCCTCTGTGGCAAGTGTTTTACATATTCCAATTCAAGTTTGTAACAATTTTTCTGTAAAAGGTGTTTGATGATGAAATAAGTAAAGATAATCTCTAAGTGTATAGACACCAGCTTTCTAGTGCAAAGTATGACCTTGGTTTTGGAGCCCACTGCAAAACAGGTGACACGTTGAAGACTGTTGTTACCTGATAAAATCAGGATTAACTGTTGAAATCTGTCCCTGTAAACTGTCCAGAATATTTGATTGTGAATAGAGTTGCAAAGGAGAGTTAAACTGCATGTGTAAAACTTTGACTCCCGGAACTTCCACCTCCACAGGGCTGTTGGGACAACAGCGGACAGCTTGCTTCAGCTCCTCTGGGCCTACACGTATTTGGCTGGGGATGGATGAAGTGCTGTGCCGTCGATGAAGAGCTGTTGGGGCAGAGCAAGTCTTGTGGGGAGCATAGACTGAAGCGATAGGTGCTTTAAGCATACCAGTAGAAGACGCAGGGCTATAGAAGATGATGTTTGCGAAATAAGTGTTTGAACAAGGAGGAATAGTAAAATACAAAGATAAAGAAAAGATAAAGGCGAAAGTAGTATTAAGAAAATACAAAGATTATAAAAAGAAATAAAAAATTATTAGCATAGGTGACAAAAAAGTCAAACAGCAGCATGGTATAATAAGAAAATTGTGTATATGCAGAATTTTTACGTGTAATTAATACATTTTAAGATTACACTGATAAAATGTCATTAATTCAAACTTTGGTACTATTCTGATAAGTTATACAAAGTACCTTTCTTTTTTTTGGAGCTTCTGTAAACTTTTAAATTTGTCTTTGGGGACAATAAAGTACTTTTATCTATTAGTCCAGTATATAAAATAGCTTAAGCTGTCATAATAGAGGCAGAAAATTCAGCTTTGGAATGATCTCCTGTAACTCACATAGACTGCTTTCTCATTATAATGCAGCTAATCAGACTGGGAAAGAATGCTCTCTAATTATATCCCCTTTTTACTGGTTGGGGGGAGGGGGGGGGGGATGGGGTAATGTACAAAAATAGTTTTACTATATAAAAAAAACACAGAGAAGAATCGCAATACTTACGTAGACAAAGCTCACAGTGCTTTTGCAATACAACAGACTGGAGCAAAGAAAGTTATTTTTTTTGTATAAATGAGTGGATGAAAGAACCAAACCCGATCATCACAGTATAGTTAAAAAAGATAAGTAGAAGCAGGCTGAAGTTTCACTTTGCCATACTGATGCATCACAACTTTAATCGTGTTAAGAAAGCTCATCAATAATTTAATTGAAGTGAGGAAAGAACTGTATCAACTAGAGTACATGAAAGATCTAGATTAAGCATGAAAATGAAAAATTTAAATAAATAAAATCTTTCATGCTTTGTTGCTGTTGAGGATCTATGGCAGCATAGTTCTTTGTCATTAGGAACCTATTCATTAAAAAGCTGTATTACTGATCAGAAGTTAAAAAAAATAGGTTCCAAAATGAAACTAGACAAAGAAAGAGAGTCCAAATTAAAACTGTTCTAAAAAAAAAAAAGTTGCCGCAAGATGGAGGCATAAATGTCACATGTCAAATCTTGACTGGACTACACATGCAGGGCAAAATAGGACTGCATTTTTCCAGGGGGCTTGAAGCTCACTCCAACTTCAAAGTACAAAGAGAAGTATTTTAAATATGAAAACAAGAGCATCTTTTGGCAAACAGTATTTGCAGTTTGAAGTTTGCTGCATTTTGATCCGACTATTGTTTTATATAATTATTGAATTAATATGCACTTGTATAGCTTTGTGGGAAAAAAATATTTTTCCTGATGAAATACAATTTGTCATATTCAGAGACACCAGGTCATAATAAGACAATGCTGGCTGTAAAGCTGCTTAATTATTTACTCAAATGTTTACTTATGACAACTTTTGAAAAAAGAAACTAAGGCACAAGGATAAATTGTGTTTAGAACTTAAGAAAACAAAATAAAAAAAGCACCTGCTTTGAACACTGGAGTGTTTTAAGGGCTGGTAGATCATGCTAAAAGCTCGTTGAAACTGAGTTGGTCTCTGCCAAGCAAAGAAATAGGCTATGTTAGTGAGGCAGGGAAAAAGGTTTATTCAAAGACCCATCGTCACATGACAAAGCACAGCATTTTTAAAAGTTTACTTCTTTTCATTAAAACAAAGGATCTAAGTACTGCATTTTTCAGGTTTTCAAGTTTTCAACAGAAGGTTAAAACTGAAAGAACACAATATTCCAGCTATTGTCTATAATGTGTGTTTAGAATAAGAAAAGTGTAAATCTAAATGCTTCACAATATTCAAAAGTAAATTGAGTAGTAAATGCTACAAAAGAAAAAAAAAAGAACATAACACAATGATGACATAGAAGAGTGACACCTATTTGGAAAAATGAAGTATCAAGCGAGACTGCCGTCTATTCAGACTTACGTTTTATTTGGCTCCGGAGATGCAGCAGGAACAGTCTTAGCCTCCAAGGCAGTGTTGAATTTCTTTATATTATCAGAGGAGTATAGACCTGCAGGGCTGTTGTACTGATTTGTTACAACTTTTGGACTGGTGCTGGAAGCTGAACCGGAAGAAAATGGCATTGCACTCCGGTTGTGAGCAATTCCTATGTGTTTCACCTCCTGCATGCAAGGAGGCAAAGGACAAATAAGAAGTGGGGTCATGCAAAAGACAGTGGCAGCCACAGAACATGCAACACACTGACTATTCAAGCATTTTACAGGTGGCACAGAAAAGCAGTACTACATCATGTCTGAAAATGCACTGTGGAACGCTTAAAAAATCATAACAAACAGTAACACATATTAAATAAACAAAAAAGTAAACACTACTTAAATAGCCAGAGGAGAAAGATGTGGTGCCATTGAGATGCATTGCACTAAACAGTACTTTTGTACAAGTGAGCAGTGTGATTCATGTCTTAAATGCACTACAGATTTAGTCACATTGACTAGAAGCACTGAGCATTTAAAATAAACTACACTTCATTAAACAACCAAAAATGATGACTGTTTGTGCCAAATAAGCTTTAGAATTTTAACTTTAACGCAGATCAGAACACAACTTTCAGATATGTTACATTCTGTGGAAATTACACCCTCCAGCACTGTATTATTTTGAGAAGTAGAAACGTTTATTATTGTATATTATAAAATGTATAAACAAATCAGCTCATCTAAGCAGAAATAGTTAAATGCAATACAGTAAATGTGTATCCTCAATTAAAAGGGTGTAGTTTAAGACAATAAGAAAGATGCAACTTTGAAAATAACTCCAGGGAAAAATGTTAAATGGGACAATGGTACACAGTAAATTAAAGGGACATGTTAGTTGATATCCTAAGGATTTTAAATACAGTGCAGTAAAACTGACAGAAAACAAGACAATATTATACGATTTATTTACTCCTTAACACATTTACTTCAGATATACTTCAAATATAAATTAAGACTTACAAAAATATACCATTTAAAACAGGTTTTATGAATACTGTACTTGCAAAGAAATTAACATTTTTTAATCATAAACTTGTGGTGATATTTAATTTAAAGCAAAAAGGAGGACACCTTGTGCCAAAGAGAATGAATTTCCAATGGTATGGGATATGATATCTTAACTTGGTATAATGATAGCTGACAGATTGGGGCACAAAAATAATTGATTCCAGGGTTGTACATAATAAGGTGACTTGGTCATGTACTGCAAAATCCAGTTTTTGGAGAGAAATCTCTAAAGTGACACTTAAAAAAACAGTGTTTAATCATATAAATAACATTTTTCTTTTTTTTTTTATAAAAATTGAAGGGTTAAACTCACTACTCCAGCCATTTGCATTTCCTTTATTACATAAGCAGAACAGTAGCCATTTATGTTTGGGTTTGCAAATCAGGCAAAATAATGGCAAAATCCCCTTAGTACATAAGAGGTTAATTTAGGCAGTATTCTGTATGAATATATCCCCACCATATGTCATTTTAAAGTGATTGTGATATTTTCAGTGCTGGTGTCTGTTCCTTGGCAGATATGTTACATTGTGAAAAATTAAAAATATATGTACATTTTTATGTTTAAGTGTATTTTACACCTTGGTTTGTTAGAAGGCATTTTCCGAACTGTGATCTGGCCACAAATCATTTTTATTTTCATCAATACTAGGTAAAGTTTTGTGCCTTTACAATCTGAATTAAAAATGAGAAAACTAAAGATATTGGTGAACCACCTTTTGATGCTACGCATCTGTTTTAAGAACTATTAACACTTACTGAATTAGAGCTTCATTAGTAAAGTTTGTTAAGTGAAAAAAATAGACATGGGGACTACATCTACACTGAAGACCATTTTAATAATAACTAAACGCTTCACATCTCCACCTTTTTCATATAATTGTAACTGCAAAGCTCAGGGAAACTGAATTTTCTTGATGTACCATTGCATGCATTAGCAAGGTGTCCACGTTGAATATATAAAACAAAAATTCTATGCCACAAATATTGTCGGATTGAAAACAAAAGCATAATAACTAGGTATGAGAGCTGAGGGACACAGCTTATTGAGGCCTTCTGAACCTGTGCTATGTATATATGGAATTCAACAAAATTAATTACAATGAATACAAGTAGTGCATCATGAAACTATTTCACATGTCTTGGAAACATCCATGAATTATATTATATGATGCATGAGATAGATTTGGCATTCTCTGATCATGGATTAGACCATGCATGTAATAAAATGGATGGATACGTGGACTGGGAAATGTAATTTACAATTGCTACTTCCTGTCTGTGCAAATGTTTCAATATTTAAATCAATGTGTGAAATGGTGACTTTTAGTTTCATTATGCAAGTGACAGTTGAAGGCAATATTAGAGCTTCAAATTAGCAAACAGATTTGGAACTATAAGATTCTTCAGATTCTATCAAAAATGTCTCTTGGAAACTGTTCAGTACATTTTTATAAGTTAACCTTTTTTCATAAAATGTATTATGAAAAACGTCATGGCATTTGTAAATAAGGCAAACAAAATACACACAGCTATTGTGTAGCTGTAGTACACTAGAGAAAATTCTTCTTTCTTCTTTGATCCCTAGGCTAGTGAAATAAACAATTGAGGGCATTTTTACTTCTGAACCCAGTTCATGGTATACCAGCAACTTTAAATGTTTTAAGAATTGTGGAAAGCAGGCTGGCACATGCTGTAGTGGCTTACTGCTAAATGAGCTTAGCAAGGGCAGAACAAGCCTATATATATATATACACACACATTTTTTTTGCATCACAATTGTGAATAACAGGAGTTACCACAGGCTGCACAATTTCAAGTAAACCCAGAGTACAGCATAACTGTGGTGTCAAATATTTGAATACCTCTTTATAAGTAAGGATATATGTTATATTATTATATTTCTTAACAGATACCAGACCTTTTGTATTACCAGTATTTTTTTCTAATATCTAGCATAGCTTCCCATAAAGAATCTGGGGAACTTCCTCTATGTAATTTTGTGGCATTCCTTTAACATGTAGTAATAAGAAAAAAAGCAAATAATGCCAAATTTCGCAAGCCACATCAGATATTAATTATGTCTTTGCAAAGCCACAGCAGAAAAAAAAGGGCACCTTTTATTTCTTTTTTGCACAGAGGTATTTGCTATAACCGCCACCTACAAACATCAATATGTACATTTTGACTTGATGTAATAATAATTCGGTACAGCCAAGGTGTTTGATAACACATTGTCTCCTTGACAACCTTCTGCTAAACATAAACAATGACATCATTTACGACTGGAACACACAGAACTTACTTGTTTGAAGAAGGGAGGGGTCAGTTACTCACCGATAATGCAATAATGCCAATCCACTACAGAGCAAAACTTCTTTTAACTTAACTATCTGGATTCTATTTATTTAAGACTATTTTCTTTAAACTACAGTAGTACTGAATTTTAGTAGTATTTAATTACTTCTCCAATACCAAGTATGAAATGACCCTTCCAAGCAGGTACATACAGCACAGTAGTATTTTCATTATATATATATTCACTATGCAATAATCAGTTTTGCATCAATTCATTTTTGTAACCTATTTATTCAGCTCACTTTAGAATGTTGAGAAGCCACTGTCTATCCCATCATTAGCACATGCAAGGTGGGATCCAATCCTAGACAGGGCCCCAGCCCATTAAACAAAACAATGCTACAAATCAATTAATCAATCAATCAACTATAAAAAGATTTCTAGCTTGTGATGGAGACTCCACAGGGTAATGAGTGGAGCCCTTCTTGCTCCTTGTTCATCTATGACTGTCACAGCTCCAACTCCATCATTACATCTGCTGATGACCCTGCCATCACAGACCTGATCACCAACAGTGATGAGACAGCTTGCTAAGCAGAGTTTTACTTGCCGATTCAATGGTGCCAGGACAACCTCATCATTAATTGTTAACACAACCAAGGAGCAGGTCAAACATCAAGAAGTAATCGGAACATACTGCCATCTATGTCAGAGGTGACGACGGTAACAAATGAACTTAAGTGGGCAGAATACTTTTTGGCTATCGTCAAAAAGATCCACCAGTGTCACTATTTCCTCTGCTTTCCATCTGAGGAAAGCTTGGATTCTTCCATGTGTTCTCACAAACTGACAGACGTTTGACATGAAACACAGTTGCAACATGTTCAAATATGAAAATCAAGAAAGCACCAGATGAGGGTCAGTTACTGGTGCAAATCCAGAGTGGGAAATGCAACTATAAAGCCAGATGTACTTTTTACTTTGGCTTTTCATAACAACACAATAGACTTCAGTAAGTGAACTTGTTTCTACCCGGGAAGAATTCGGCATATATCATATCTTTTACAGAACAGACTTATCTTCTTCAAAGAACAAAGTTACCTTTCAGAACATGTTATAGTTACTTGATTTTGCATCATTAGAAAAACTGGACTCTTATGTGGTCCATATTTAAAAACAAAACAAGAAAAAAGCTCTCTAGTTTACATCTTGCCTGAAGAAGGGGCCTGAGTTGCCTCGAAAGCTTGCATATTGTAATCTTTTTAGTTAGCCAATAAAAGGTGTCATTTTGCTTGGCTCTTCTCTAGTTCACACCAAAAAGTGACCATTTTACAGCACAAAGCTGGCCGAAAACAAGTGAGAAAGTAGCTGAAATGTTACCTGTATATTGATCTGTTTCTACCTCTGTGTTCAAAGACTTTAACATTGCTGCTGATGAGGATCTTTCCAATTACATGGTGCTGCTGCCACCATGCTTGACAGAAGATGGTTGCAGAATTCAAACCACTGACTTTTAAACATTTCTGGAAAAGTCCTGGTTATTTGGCAACCAAATGTAAAGGGTCAGCGTTACTTTGTCCCAAATCAGTCACAGAAACTTTTAGCTCTTTCAAAATTACCATTATTCTCATAGGTACTTCCCACGTAAGGTTTCTTCTTCTGTTGCTGAACAGTGTTTTGCATCGGCCTAAGCAGGGCCATGTTTGCTCACAACATTGCAAAGTTATTCAAGATATGAATATTGTGTTACCTCATGCAATCTAACCTGTGCAATGATTTCCCATAATATAGAGTTAAACAGTTCTAAAAGATCCAAGGTTTTCAAGTTTCTTTGTTTTTTTTTTATTCCAGAAAAAGTCTAAAGGATGCAGGTTGATTTATTCCATAATTAACATGAGATATTATTACTATATACTTACAGAAGCCAGTCATTTAACTGTACAAAACAGTAAAGCACTTTTGTACACTTCAGAAAACTTTGCACTCTTATCACAGCAAATGTGTATATTAATACAATTCAGTTATAAGTATTTGCTATCCTGTAACCAATTTCACATATAATATTCAATATCACTTTTCAGTTTTGAATAAAAATATTCAATTTGACAAACAGTATGATTTGAAACTAATTAAAATGCGACTATTTTTCTATAGGGAACATCATGCATATCAATTTTCAAGTCATTTTATGTGGTGTAGGGTATAGTAAAAATTTACATTATACCAAATATTAAACTTGCAAGCTTTCATGTTTACATTTACACTTACTCAAAGGTCTTGTTAGACAAATGATTCAAGAAGGAAAACAATATCTAAGGATTAATAATTGGTGTTATGAAAATCACTTGTATTCTATTTACTGTAAACGAGACTGATCAATACAACAACAAAGATATACCAATAACATTTACTGTTTTAAAAAGGTATAAACACCTGATAGCAGAACTTACAAGAACCAAAACTACTGTTAGAATTTTAGAACCATTCTTAAAATTTGCTGTTCAAAAGTCTTGTGCTATCTTGAGCTGTGTTGAATAAGTGTTAGTTTTGTAATTTATTTGGCAATTTCCTCTCATAAATATTCTGCATTTTATAAGTGCATAGTGGGGACTTTGTAGTGATTTCCTCTAAATGCAATATGAGGAGTCCAACACACACGAGAACCTCCTACCCATGGTAAGAGATGAATTCTAACAGGTTCAGATAACCTTTTTAACTTAGCAAAATAATCATAAAAATTGAGAAGAACATCATATTGAGAAACCAAAGATAAGAAGTACTAATTTTGTGATACAAAATAGAGCTACACCTTTTGTCGAAACATGTTTGTGTGGCTTTGAGGAGCATGAGGAAATATAAAATAAGTGCAAATGTTAATTCCAAAGGCAGTACAATGATATTTTTCCCTACAGAACTAAGCTGTACAGTAAACACATCAATAAACAACCTGCTTTTGACAAGACTGTCAATGACAGGGATGATATCTTTAAATGATTCTTTTTATAGACCCATATATATTCTCTGTTTAAATATCAAAAAAGCAGTAATGCAACCTTAAGGCTACTGTCTCACAAACAAAATTTGTACTTTAAACAAATTTAAATAATCAGTTGTGGAGTATATTTTCATCTTTGTTATCCAAACAATAAAAATATTCTTGGTTTAAATTTTTTTAAATTAATGATGTGAAAATGTAACATTTTTAAATTATATTTGATAGCCACAGAAAAGAAACTCCCTGTTGAGAGAACCACTTTTTTCTTTAAACATCCACTCCTTGGTTTACCTGTGGCTCACTGGCTAAATTCATTTTGTATGGATTTGTTTTGCCATCTTCCGAGACCATCGGAGTCCAAATCTTTGATTCAGACCTACGAAAGAAGAACAATTGTTAGCAGATATTCTGTAATAAAGATATAACTAAAACCAAGCAAATAAAGTGAAGTTGCAGCAGTCAGTGTTGCTGCCTCATAGCTCCCGATCCTTGAAACTTTAGCGTGTATCTGAATCACTGGACCCCACGTAAGAAAAGGCTCTGGCACCTGTGACAGTGAACTAAATTAAATGGGTTCAGTACTGGATGGAAAGAAATAATGTCAATCTTATTGTAAATTCACATGAAAGCCTCAAATAAGCAACAGTTTTCTCGGGGGGGGGGGG
>JANRMT010062811.1:2162595-2236199 GCA_026402145.1 Polypterus bichir lapradei | reverse complement strand
TGTGCTTAAAACAACAATAACATTTAAATTATATACAGCACATTTTCATGCAATAATGTAGCTCAAAGTGCAGGAAAAGAAAAACAATAAAGACAATATTAAAGAATAAGTAACAACAAAACAAGGTAAGGTCAAATAGCCAGTCAGGTCAGAAAAAACAAAAAATAAATCCAGTTTGGCTGGAAAAAAATCTGCAGGGGTTCCAAGGTGAAAGGAATACCCAGCTCCTAGTCAGCATCCTATCTAACGTAAATGTTCCTAAATCAGTTCTCTTTGTTCTCACATAATACGATTTGATGAAGTGGGTCTCATGAACAGAAGAGGCACCTAATTTCATTCCATCACCACAGAGGGCTGCATGGTGCTTTTATCAGGTGGTGGTGACAGAGATCACCACCACAGAAGAACCAGAAAAGACAGCAGAGAATAGTGGAGATTAGTACAGATTGTGCTTAGTATGTACAGTGCAGTACAATGTAATATAGTGGAAAAAAAAATCTACAGAAAGTGATAGGAAAAACATACTCCCCAGTTGAGAGATGAGTGTAGATGTTGCCTTTTAAGGCAGGTTGTTCAAAAGCTTGAAAGTTTTATCTCTTTAAGGGGTACATATTGATCAAAGTTTCAGGCATACTTGGAGCTGCTAGAATGAGTTCTACTCTAATCTCTATCTAGACAAAAGATGAGCCACTATAAATACTATAATTGATTTTAAAGCTTGCACAAAAGAGGTCCTTACAGATGACACTGCATTTGTGACCCGCTGGGCTGGCTACTTTGAGCAGTTGTTCAAAGCTGATCCTCCGGCTAGGACGTTGGATATCTCTGGGTTCACGGTTCTTGAGGCTGATCCTCCAATTAGCTGTGAACCTCCCAGTCCCACTGAAATTTCAGAGGTGGTGAACCAGCTGAGGGGGGGAAAGGCTGCAGGGATCTGTGGTTTCCGGGGTGAACTTCTCTAGGCTGGTGGTAAGGCTGTCCTCCTGGCATTGCAAGCAATCTTTGCTTCCATTTGGGAGACTGGCATCATCCCAACTGACTGGAAAACGGGACTTGATCACCCTTCCCTTTCTAGATAGGGACGACGTGTGGAATGTGGCAACTACAGGGGGATAACACTGCTCTCTGTGCCGGGTAAGGTCCTTGCTAGGGTCGTCATCAACAGGATCCGTGATCACTTGCTCACCTACCAGCGACTGGAACAGTCTAGTTTTACACCTAAGAAGTCTACCATCGACCGCATCCTGGCACTGAGGGTTCTCATGGAGCGCAAATGCGAATATCAGCAGAGTTTCTTTGTAGCCTTGTCGATTTCCGTAGTGTTCGACTCAGTTGATCAAACTGCCCTGTGGGACGGACATCCTGAGGGTTCGCGGGATCCCCTCGAGGTTGCTGGATATCAAGGCCAGCCTATACACTGGTACTGTAAGTGCTGTGCAGAGTGGAGGCAGGACCTCTGCGTTTTTCCCAGTTGATTCTGGGGTTCATCAGGGGTGTGTTTTTGCTCCTACTCTGTTCAATACTTGCATTGACTGGGTGTTGGGCAAGGTCATGGGGTCCAGCGGCTGTGAAGCATCTGTTGGTAAAGAAAGATTCACAGATCTTGACATTGCTGACGATGCTGTGATCTTCGCCGAGTCAATGGAGGCTCTGATCGGGGCTCTCGAGAGACTGAATATCTGGGCTTGCGAGTGTCCTGGATAAAAACCAAGATCCAGGCCTTTAATGACCTTTTGGGCACAGCCATCAGCAGTGTGTCTGTCTGTGGAGAGAGTGTTGACCTCGTCGAGAGGTTTACTTACCTTGGCAGTGACATTCATGTCTCTGGTGACTCTTCCTATGATGCCAGTAGACGGATTGGGAGAGCATGGGGGGGTCATGAGGTCACTGGAAAGGGGTATGTGGCACAAAAGGACAAAGGTCCAAGTCTTTAGAGTTCTGGTGCTACCTGTCTTGATAAATGGTTGCGAGACATGGATGCTATCCAGTGACCTGAGGCGAAGACTGAACTCCTTTGGTATTCTGTCTCTCCGGAAAATCCTTGGGTATTGTTGGTTTGACTTTGTGTCAAATGAGCAGTTGCTCATGGAGTCCCGAATGAGGCACATTGTCTGCATAGTGAGGGAGTGTCAGTTACGGCACTACAGCCATGTGGCGTGTTTCCCTGAGGATTATCCAGCTCGTAAGATCCTCATTGTTGGGGACCTGAGTGGCTGGACCAGGACAAGGGGTCGCCCACGTAACACCTGGCTGTGGCAGAGAGAGGGTCATTTCCGGAGGGTGGGACTGGACCGCGTGTCTGCCTGGGGGGTTGCCAACTGGGATCCAGAGTTGTTTCGTTGTGTAGTGGGTGCGGCAACACACTGTACCAGCGCATGCTCCCCAACTTGACTTGACTTGTACAAAAGTGAACCAAGTGTGAAAGTTTAAAGTTGTTTTGAACTAGAAGTGATTTGAGTGGGATAGAAGTGGGCAAGCTAACCACTCAATCAGCTTTTCAAGACTTACTCAGGTAGTGCCAGAGAAGCAAATGTAAAACATTCACCCATTTATCCTATGTTTTTCTGTGTCTGCTGACTGGATAGATTTTAATTGAACACTCATTTAATTGAGTAATGGAGTTAAAACTTCACATCACATTACTGACTGACAATAACACAAAAATATTTGAGTGGTCCTGAGATGTCTTATCACTTCAATGAACTACAAAAACCTACTTACAATTACCTAAGTGTTCTCAGAACTGGGAGGCAAGAGGGGTAAAAATCCCTCAGAGAGTGAATAAGAGCATATCAATGAACTGGACAAACAAGAAAGAATAGTTTCAAACAAGATATCAGGCAGAGAAGTAACAGAACTAAACACTAAGTCAGGATATTAGGCTTTAAATGATAAACCAGAGTTAAACTCAACAACACAATTTTTGATCTTTGCCCTCTCCTCGGTCATGCTGACTTGCATAATAAAGCTAGAGCACATTTTTTGCTTTAATCTAAACATCTAAAGTCTTTTAAAATATTTTGTCTTCCACAAAGTTAAAGCATACTTAATTTGGAATAGTAATGACCTATCAGGGAATTCCAGTAAATGCCACAACCTAGAGTGGTTAATTTTCAATTTCAAAGACCAGATTAATTGAGAATACCTTGGTGTAAATCTCTTCTGCTCTCAATTACAGTACACACTATGATTCTATGCTGGGAACCACGTATGAAGGCACAAAGGGAGGATCTTGTTACTATACAGACAAAAATTTAGCTGAAGTCGATAATTTCTGTCTATTATGTGAAAGCAGCTTATGTAGAACTAGTTAACTGAAACACAGCATTAGAGAAAGTTCAGTCATTCCATTTGACAACAGCATATTAAGGATGAGATTACTTTGATAAAGATGTTGCAAAGCAAAAAAGTGTCCTAATCCATTACAATGTCAAAGATCCTTGGCATATTCTAAAATATACTATGTGTCAGATCCTTTGGAGTTAAGCTAGGCTGCCTTTTCATGTTGGAGAGCTCTTAAGGCAGGAACAGTGATGTCATGTTAGCAAGAGACATGGTGCTCATTGTGTGGTAAGACATACTTAATTCAGTTTAATGTCTTTTCCGGAATTTTATTAAATTAAAAAAAAACACAATACTCAGTGTGTACAGAGTTAACAGAAGGGTATACAGGAGTAGAGCCGGAATTTGCTAAAACATTGCTTGCTCAGTGTTTACAGTTTAAAGCAGCAGACCATAAAGTGCAATGATTGATAGTCAAACTGTAACATATTATACTTCATTTGGATTGCTTTATGTTCATGTCATTTTGCTGTTAATGATGCTTATGAAATAAAAATTAACTGAAAGAAATGTCACCAAAATAAAAAAAAAAAAAAAAAAAAACACACCTCCAAAAGATTTGTTATGACTGTGTGTGAGATTATTATAAAGAGCTAGGGTCTCATTTGTTATTTATTCCTTCATTTTGTTGCCAGACTAGCTGTCAACTTTCTACATGAAATTAGCAATTATTAATATATAACAAGGTTAAAATCCAATATATTCCTACAACAAATGTGACTGAACTGCAAATTGGCTCTTCCAAGTCCTTACATTTTAACTTTTTATTCAGGGATAATTTGAAGAAACAGGAAAAGAAAAAAAAATTACAGAACATGCCTTGAATTAAGTTGCTTCAAAACAATTCTACATGATTATTCTTTGAGCAATGAATACCAGATAGTTATTATTTTACATCTCTGAGGATTTTTTATGATGTTTAAAAATGTTACATATAATATCCAAGATACTTTTCTGTACACATACTTGCACAATTCAGGATGGTTTAATACTGAAAAGTACTTTTTCATGTGGAAGCTTTGATGGAAAAAAAAAGTTTTGTGAAATAATGCAGCCATTTTCAGATAAGATGCCAGCCAAGACCAGACTGGTGACATCACCGGTCTAGTAATGAACTAGTAGAAGAACTTGGATGCCAAGAACCAAAGCAACTTTTTCAAAGAACCCACATAATATTAATAGATAGGGTATATAGTCTTAAATTGGAACAATAATATTTTTGCTAAGGCAGAAATCTTTACTGTAGGAAAGTGGAATAAAAAATTGAAGATATTACATTTTATAAAGCACTTGATATAAAAACTGCTGCTTATTTGTTATAAAATGTATTCATGCCACACTATTAGTCATAAAGAATTAAAAACAAAAAGCAAAATATTCTTAAACCCATTTAATCTGATTCAGGGTCAAAGAAGTTCTAAGATATAAAAAAAAGAAAAACATAAAAAGATGATAATTGGTAACTCTAGCAAAATAGTACAGTACTTTTTTTTTATCATTTTAACCAGTTAACCCTAAGAATCCAGAAGGTGGCTGGTAGAAAGATAAAGCAAATGCAATGACTCATACATTTCCTTTTATGGAAGTACAAGCAATTCCAATTTTCTGATGGACAATGTTATCTAAACAGTTTTTTTTTCCCACAGAGCACTAGGAACTTAAGGAATCCTCAGCAACACAGTTGGCAGGAAAAACTCTTTGGCAGTTGCTCATGAGGTACACAAAATGAAAAGAAAGCAAGGACTGCACATTTGCCTGGTCAAGAAGAGACGGCTTTCAAGAGATTGTTTCCAAGAAGGGAATATGTTAAACATGACATCAGACTCCATTAGAGATTTGCCGCATACAACAAAGTAATAAGAAATACTGCCTTTAAGCCAGTCAGCACTATTTGATCTGTTGTGAATTATAAAGCAATAAGGATGTATGGGGTGAGGTGAGTTGAGGTGGGGCTGTGTATAACAGGATATGAAATAATAAGCCTTATTTATACAATACTTGGAGGAGGAGATTGAACGCACCTGAGGTTTTATAATTTTTGAAGGGTGCTCTGGCAAGGCAATGGAGACTTAAACACAGCAGCCATATTTTCACGAGTCATTCCATAAAACAATCAAGATAACAATAACCTAATTTCTGATCATGGTGTGGTGGAGGGGATTGCTTGTTCCAAGAGTGGGCCGATGAGATCCCAAATGTTTGTAAAAAAGCTGCTCTTATCATATGGTTAAAGATGAGACAGACTGTGGAGGGTGTCCTGATTTTGTATTACCAAAAATGGCATATGACCAGACAGGATAAGAGTATCTTGAACAAATGTATCCTGGTCCACTGCTATATGTCAGTTTTTGTTTGGATTTGCACCAAAGGAGTTGTGTCAACAGTGTTGGTGTTAAAATATCTTGTTGCTTTTAGGACTTTTTCAACAGTGTGTATTCTTTCATCCTATTCATCATTCTTGTGAACAATACATCTAGGTACAGCTGAGGCTTGAAGAGTATCCAGTTTGGAAACCTGAGGTATTATTTTTTTTTCCCTTGGCCTTACCCAACTAAGATCCTCCGTACACAATTAAGTGTCTCACAGTTTAGTGTATTGTGGACAGGAGAGAGATCTGTATCTAAATATGGTCATGATTCAGTCTCAGGAAAGAATGCCTTTTTCTATAAAGGTGAAGGGGAGAGCAGCTGCCAAAAACAGCAGGATATACTGTATTTCTTCTTAATAAAATATTAATACTACAGAGTACTTCAAAACTTGATTTATAAGACTTCTTATTCTACAGTCCAAGTAAACTAAATTCTTAAATGGAGCATGGAAGGTTTTCCTGCATATAACAAACATAGGATATTTATTCCATGAAATCTTTTGACACTTATTGTCAGGCAGTCAACTTCATTTTTTGAGTGTGCAAGCCCTGAAAAGAGGCTAACCATCAGAAGTCTTTTATCAAACCAGATCAAATGCCTCTCAGATTGCAACAAAAAAGAACTCTAATGTGCCTTCGTTTTTTCCAAAACAGGAAACAGAGGAATTTTGTTGATAATGAGGAAGTATGAGACTCAAGCGTTCTTTGGCTCCTTTTATAGGAAAATAAAAAGTGCACTTCTGTACTCAAAGATGTTTTTAACCAAGCTTAGATATTAACACACACCGATAATGATAATTCATACTTGTTTACAGGCAGAACACAATTATGCAATTACGTTAAAATAGAATGTAATGTAAAATTCTGTTTATACAGATCATGCCTGATGTAAATTTAAGATTACATCAAGCACCTAAAACACTTGCATTTGTTAAGACTTTGCAGAAAATGGTAATAGTAGTACACAACCTATGAAAATGTAACTAAATAAAAAATTAAAAAAAAAAAACGAACAGGTAAAAACAGAAGTTTCATTTTGTTTTAAAATATCTAATTGAAGAGAGAATTTTGATAGATATCAGTACCGCTGAAGTCTACAAAGGGGACTGTAGACATATTAAGATTTATTACAATAAGACGACTAAAACAGCTATACGAGTACTACTGCATTCTTGCATTATACAGACCACTATAATATAAGTTAGTTTCCAAAACTTTTTTGTCTGCTATACAGACATTCATATTTAACACACCTCAAAAATTATTGCATAAAAAAAATAACTGCTTACAAGACATTTTATTCTGGAAAGTTAGTGACAGACAAGAAAACATGATAACATTTTGATAGCCACTAGAGGAGACTTTACTCTTATAGTGGATTGATGTGCACAAGAATTTCAGATGCTCTATTTCACACATACATGACATCTAGCATTAGGCTTTTAAGCATGTGTTAATCTGATCTGGAATGGCATGTTGGCAAAGTAGTTATCACTGTTGCAT
Source organism: Polypterus bichir lapradei (assembly GCA_026402145.1). Taxonomy (NCBI): domain Eukaryota; kingdom Metazoa; phylum Chordata; class Cladistia; order Polypteriformes; family Polypteridae; genus Polypterus; species Polypterus bichir. Next base: position 2,228,986 of record JANRMT010062811.1, on the reverse strand, counting down.
CATTAGTCCATGGTTCAAGAGAGCCAGTCTGGTTACTGCTTTTGAGATGATTTTGGTTCCCTTTCTTTGTGGGGTTTTCCTCCAGGTGCTATGATCTCCTCTCACATTTCAAAGGCATGAGTGCCATCTTGATTTACATCTCTAAGTTGGTCTAATTGTAAGGGAACATGGGTGACATGGGTGTATCCTGTGAGGACTTGGGCATTAAATTTATGTGCTTCACGACCAATATATGACAGTAAAAAATAAAAACAATGCATAAAACCGTGCTTTAAAAACATGTGACCTACTTTTCCAGGAAGGACACTTTATGAACAACGAGTAATTTCATTATCATTGGCTACATGAGGTTAGGAGCATGCGCTGATACAGTGCATTGCCGCACTCACTACATGACAATCAGCTCAAGATCCCAGATTAGGACCCGAGTCCAGCCATGCGACAGGTAACACCTCAGCACCACACTAGTTCAGATGGAAAGGAACCAGTGTAAGGTTTTTTATGGTGGTTGGAGTGCCAATTCTGCCACCAACCCCCAGGTTTTTCCCTACAGGTTGGAGGGCCTAAAGGATGCAGATTAACGTCATACCAAGGACGGAGCAATTGCAGGTTAAGGGCCTTGCTCAAGGGCCCAACAAAGTAGAGTCACTTTTGGCATTTATGGGATTTGAACTGGCAACCATCCGATTGCCAGTGTAAATCACTAGCCTCCAATCCACCACTCCGCCCATTGGCTACATGGACATAAAAAGAATGGAAAGGAAAAAGAGAGGAGATCTATTCACAGAAATTAAAGATACTCAGCACCCTTCCAGTGGGACCATTCAGAGACTGCTGAGATTTGATTTATTTTTTTTTAATCTTTGCTTGTCACTTCCTTTGCATCTCACTCTTTTTTGTGGTAATAATTCATATGCAAAATGAGAATAAATGGCATATAAGCAAAAACAGTAGAATTAGGTGAATGAGAACATACTTATTTGAAGATCAAGTTGACACTTATGAGAAATACACAAATAAAATTAGTGACAATAATAGTGATGTTACCTGTCAATTGTAAGCACCATCTCATCAATGCAGTTTTTGATCTTATTTTGAGCTTCCAAGTGAGTCATGCTCTCAGTTTGTTCTCCATTAATAGACAGAATCATGTCTCCTATGCACAGGTTAGCTTCTGCAGCTTTGCTTCCAGGGGATACCTAAAGCAAGAAGATATTCACTCAGTTTGGCATTTTTATTGGTTACCTACAAAAGAAACTCACCCTTATGCGCAACAGTTTTCTAAGCATGACTGCACTCCACATTTTTACATAGAAAGACTTTTTAATAGTGATCTTTTAAAGTGGATCCACTCTTTGAATATGCCTGTCCCAGTAAACTGTAGACTATTCTGGCAAACAGCAGCCTAGGCAATCTAGTGCAAAGTATGCTCAAAAGCACTCACTCATTGATGCTAACTTATAGAGTAATCAACCAACCTACCCGCATGTCCTTAATTTTTATTGATTTAATAAACTGTATTTTGATTTATGCATTACTAAAAAGCAATCTGGCATGCAATATTACATCTTATTTGAATCAGATGCAATATCCACTCTACTACCAATCTTAAGAGCAAGAAAGAAAACTCAATGTGTGTAACTCAAAGAAATGGACTATAAAAGTTGAGCAGAGGTTCAGCATGGTCAGTTATATAAAGCTAATAATAAATGTATGCCAGATTCTAAAGAAGCTTTGAACAGTTCCTTGTAATATGAACTTGATTTTTTCTAATTTTAACTAGAATAGCACATTCTTTTCCTACTCTGTTATGATAGGTGGGTTAGAAACCTTCTAATTGAGAAAGATGATAGAAGGTGCTAATATATGTACAATTATCAGTTGTTAAGCCATGAAAACAAACTGGGTATTACTCTAAACAAAGGGTCGTTAAACATGATCGTGAAGGGCTGCAGTGTCTGCGGGTTTTCGTATCAATCAGTTTCCTAATTAGAAGCCAGTCTTTACTGATAGTGAATTGCGGTATTTAATTGCATGGTTTATTGGCGCTTCATTCTGCCAAGACATTCTGAGAACATTATCCATGTATTTTCTTGACCGGAACAGAATCACACTTCTTAGTCTTTTCCTTTTCTCTCTCTCTCATGTATTTATTTCTAAGCATTTTATTAACACTTTAGAATGCTTAGACCTAAATGCATCAGTCTAATGCTAAAGTAAGCAATGAAGTGGTCCAAATAATAATTTTAGTCAATGCTCTTGTCCAAAAATATCCTGCATTAGAAGCAAAGAGATTAATTCTAAATAAGAAACTGGTTAAAGTGACAATATGCAGTCACCGCAGCCCTCCAGGATTTTAATTTTAAGGACTCCTGCTCTAAATAGTGTTTTACACCATTAAGAATTATTGTGAATCCAAAACTACCAGAAAGATAATTGAAAATTTTATTTAACTAAGGTCTTGGCATGAGACATTCAAATGCCAGATAACATTGTTTACACAGTATAGTAATTAGTCTTGATAGCTTTGCACACTTCTGCCTCAGATTATATAGGGGTGCACCCTTTTGAAAAAGGTGGCATAATTTGGAGATGCTGCCTACTTCTTTGCAAAATACCACAGTCTTCACAACACATATTGAAGAATATTAGGAAAGACCTCCAGGTTTCTTATAGTAAAGTCTATAACTGTAGTAAAAGGCTGAAAATTTATATTCGAATTAGGGATGTCACAAGAACCAATACTTTGGTACCAAATTGATACCAACGTTTCTAAAACATAACAGCAGCTTTTTTTACAGTGTTAGTAGTAAAGAGTGAAAGTAGGAACCATACTCATAGAAGACAGCAAGTAGACTAATTACTTTGGAAGGCACAATAATAACATCAGAAAATCGTGAGTAAAACTTCATATGAAAATCATTCAGAGATAATGATATGGCACTATATTAACACATGTTAAAAAGAAAATTGCTTTGAGTCTGAGGCAGTAGAATTTCAGCATGTGATTGCAGGAATCGTATGTGTTACTCATTTAAAAAAAAAGCTCTCATTATTGCTTGTTTAAGCCCATTATGAAATTAGTTCAGAAACAGATTTGTGTGTGCTTTGAGAACAAATAACATTACCGATCAGATAAGGTGTGATCATTTAATTTGTATTATCATACATTTATAAAAGGAGATGAAAAGATGGGGAGATTAATCACTTTTCAATACTGTCCACAGTCCCAATGAATTAACAGAGGCTTTGCATTCAAGTACTTCTATACTTCTACAGATGTCCATCAGTCCAAGCATCTGCCCATTTTCCAACCAAGTATATATAGTTTTGGGTCACTGGGTTGAGGAGAAAGTCACACTACTCCACATTTACGCATATAAGAGTGAGGGGTGTAAGAGGACTGGCAGTGCTACAGCAAGTAAACAATGAGGTAAGATTCAAACAATATGACTATTTGGCTTTTCTATACTGGTGATGACACGAGATGCTCCATTTGTTAATACCAAGATAAAATTTATTTAGTGTTCCATTGCTCTGAAGGACAAGGTGCATTTCCCTGTTAATGCCACTATACTGTGTTAACAGAAATTAATTATAGTCAAAACTCGCAGTTAGCAGGACAAGCTAAATGGCATACTTCACTGCTAAATATGAATATGTACATACTGAATTTGTGTCATTCATTTGATTTTTAAGGCAAACTAATGATCATTATTACAACCCATAAGTAAAATCATACATATATTTGCATGGTATGTCAAAGAATGTAATGCTGTAACAAAGTTATAAATTCATTGAGTTCAGGTAACGACAGTCCAGGTAATTTTCTAATTCTGGATTTGCACACAGGCATAAGTAATAACAAATTCTGATCACTCATGTCAGAAACCTTGAAAACAGCTCAATGAAGCAAAACTAAAAAAAATGAAATACTGGATTAATGTAAAACTGACAAGTTTCATTTCACACAGAAAGCTTTAAAGTTGGGAAAATTGTAAAGTAGAAAAGACAGATTTAGGTGATTACAGCACAAGGAGTTTGTGACATTTGAAATGTGAATTAATTTGACTCATCTGTTAAATATTACTCTTTAGTAATATTTTTGTAACCTTCTGACGAGCAAATATAAATCTTACAACGGCAAATGTTATAAACCTAACAGAGTGCTTTTCTGACAAAGCAGACTTTAAAAGCAGATTCTTAGAAAAACGGCTTTAAAAAGTTTGTTTAAATGGAAATATCTGGGATCATCTTGGAATTTACCAATTCAACAGTATAGATAAAATAACTTTTTTTAGCATTAAAATTACCGTAGATCCCGGAATACAAGCCGAATCGGTATATTAGCCGACCCCCTTCTCTACCTACTAAATTACATGTATTTGCCGATGACCGTTATTTAAGCCGACCCCCTTCTCCAAGCAAAATTTTCTAAATTTCCTTAAAAGTTTCTCTTCAGCTATATTTATCATGTTTATCGGCGAGAATTTGAGACTGCCGGCATTTTTGATGGAAACCAGGAAGTGATTGCGGAGAAGTTTGGTAAAATGAAGCCTTTGTGTTGAAACTATATACGCAAATACGGTACATCGGCGGGTGGATTTCCGGAGACTCGTTATAAATTTGACTAACTTAAATACGCAATACAGTGGACCCTTGACTTAAGAACTTAATTCGTTCGCGAAGGCTAACCCATAATTCGCTCCGAACCTCCCACTGCAACACTTACTTAACCTTTTCATAATAAAAAAGGGTTGTATAATGTGCATAATTTACCAAAACACCAATAATTTTTCTAATGTACTAACCAAAAAGTTATAAAAAGTGCCTAGCCTACTAGCTAGGAGCATGGCGGCGTGCAGCGGCTCAGGACTCTCCTTTTCAGTGCACTTTTTTGTTGTTTTTGTACTTTTTTTTTTTTTTCCCTTGTTTGTGCACGATCGGTTCGGCGAACATCCGCTACACCCGTCAGAACCTTATAGACATCGGTGTCCAGAGCCAGACATCCATTTCGAGTGTTTTTCATCACACGCACAACATTCCAGACAACATAGCGAGACCAGCGCGCTCGCCGTGGATTGTTGTCGGGTCTAGGAGACGACGCAGAGGGAAAGAAAACAGAAGCGGGGCCACAAATCTGGCATTATGCTAAGGCTAAAAAAACAACCATACAAGCCCTATACATAACTTTTTTTCTGCACTGAAGGAGCTGCTTTTAATCTCATTGTAGATGTGTATAGTGACAATAAAAGGCATTCTATTCTATTCTAGAAACAACAATTTCATACTGTACTCACCATTTAGTTTGACATCTTTGGGCTGCAGGAAGAGAGGAGAAGGAGAATGCAAATCTTTTCTTTGTTTAATTGTCGAGATGGTGGATTTCGACATGCTGTACATATTAGTGAGATCGGTCACACGAACAGCACTCTCATATTTCCACACAATTTCCATCTTCGTTTCAATTTTGATCGCTTTCTTTACCTTCTCTTCCTTCCTTAGCAATTATGTGTCTTGCTTGCATGGTCTTAGTGAATTATATATATAGGTAAATCACTGCAATGACCGAAATTACATCCACAAACACATGTATCTGGGCTCCAACTGATGCTACTAACGCTCTCGGTTGTTTGTTTACAATCGCGCAAGCGGATACACGTGACCGCATTCGGGTCGTAACGCAAGATGTTGGTCGTAAATAAAAAGAAAAATTTTTATTTTAAACTTCCCGATAATTTATTATAAATTATATTAATAAAATCAACAACTAAAACACTTTTTGAATAAATTCTTTATTTAATTTAAAAGTACCGGCATGCAAAGTTACTTCTTCATCTGAAAGATGGCTCTGTGGTTTCGTCATTATTTACTTCCGTATTGATCGGCAAAACCGGCATTGCGCTGGAAATCTTGAATCTGAAACGATGCTCGATGTATAAACCGAAGCCAAACTCCAAGCCAAAAATCTAGGACGAAATTCTCGGCTTATATTCCGGGATCTACAGTAAGCATTATTTTTCAGTTCCTCTAGAGAAAATGTCAGAGAATACATTTAAAATATGCACACAATAAGATAAATCATGCAGTCCATGATTATATCACCCCTCAAGATTATAAACCCTCTATTTATTGTTATACTGGGGTGATCCCCATCTCTGCCACACATTAAAGTTCAAATTGTATGTTGTATTTTCAAAGCTATGAATACCAATACTACTACTGGTACGGAAATGATAGTTGGATAGCTACTTGATGGGTATACCAGCTGTTGTTACTGTTAATATTTATATATTTTATAATGTATTACAGAAAATGGCACAATATTGTTCACTTGAATAATGAAGGTACTTTAATAAAAAGCCACCGAGTGTGATTTCTGATTTTGCTGTGGTATCTAAAGATACTGAGTATCGTAATACTGTTATTGGTATTAGTATAGAATATAAAAATGATGTTTTAGTGACATGCCAAATTTGAAGCACAGGCTTTTTTTTCCCTCCAAATGATTGCAACACATTGTCAAAATTAACTAATTAAATGCATATCTTTAAACTGTAAGTGAAAACTTGCACAAAACAAGGGAAACATTTACTTTAAACCAAATGCACAGTAGAATTCAAAATAAGGCCAAAGCACTGGAGAGCTGCAACTGCTGAACCAATGTGGAGGCATTCAAATGGAAACATCTGTTTAGGAAAAATGTCACTAAGGTTTTATCAGTATCACATTTTTAAACCTACTATGTATCATTTGCCAATTGAATCCAAGTATATAAAAAGGTACATACAATTTTTAAGCAGTATTTCACTCATGAGAAACACTTACATAAATGTAGATAAATCATTATTTCTTAGTTGGAGTCCTTACTAAAATAGACAGCAGACACTGCAGCCAAGTAACAGTCCAGCAAAGCAGATTCATTAAACCTAATTTAGAGGATCTTGCCAAAAACAGTCCAACACTCACAAGAAAAAGTGTTTCAATGTGTTTGAATTAGTATTGCTTTTCAGCTATTTGAAAACATTTTTACAGTTTGATGTCAGCTATTAGATAATAGACAGAAATGAAAAGAAAATATAATAATTGTGGAAGTAAACTTGAAAAGGTTAGCAGTTTTGTGTCACTTAACCTTATGTATGAATAAACCATTGTTGCAAGGCATCATATTAACAAAGTTAAATTTAAAAGTATGCCATTCAAAAATCAATAATACTATACATTCTGACGGTGTTAAGTGGTGCATTTTCAAGAATGCCAGGTTCAGCAAAACCTGCAGGCTAATTGAAGATTAAGCAATACAAAGTAAGGTGTAATGTACAAAGTGTAATGTTTTAACTTATCAAAGCAGGAGTGCTCTTATAACTTGCTATAATTCAGGGGCTGTAGAAAAAGGGTATAAAACAAGCACTTGCCTAAAAAATCTCAGTCACTGATACTATAAAAAACATGTCTCTACCAGTGCAGAGTGTTTTCCATTTCTGAGAGGAATGACATCATAGTACTGAACAAATTTATACAAATATTATGCTTTCTGTAGCATTTGTTGCAACATCAGGTCAATGTCCACTTTTCTGTAAATTGACTTCCAGATGAAGAAAAGTGCTTTGTTGTTGCAGAAATAATTTTACTCCTTATGTGGAAGAGAAAACACAATCTCAAGCCAAGTCTGGAATGCGTCTGTCTGCTGAATCTTAAATCATACAGTCAGGAAAGTTCTTTACATCAACCATAAGAAAGAGAAGCAGGAAATCTGTATTGATAACCAAAGAGCAGATTAACTAATTGAGAGTCTAAGTTTGTAGTTCTCAAAAGTAAGTTCTGTGCTATAGGAGAGTTCTTCATTATGTTAGCGCACTATTATTTGCAATAACACTAACTGACGACACTTACAGCAAGAGGTTCATTACATTCTTGTGTAAACAGTTTTCACTCTGTCTATAGCTATGCAACAAAACAGGCTGGTAAAAGGACATTACAAAGGAAACACTTAAGGACACAAGTAGGTACTTTCCCACTTAAACATGTTACTTATTGTAAAGGATTAGAAGTATTTACAAAATGTACAGCTGTGGAAAAAAACATCTGCCATCATCAACTGAAAAGGGTACATTTTTAAAGAAGTGCCTCTGGACCCATGATGGAACATATGTTTAACATATACTGTATATACTCTAAGAAATGGCTTCTAGATACACAAGGAGACTGAGCATGGTTTGATAAGTATACATTACATTTCTAACAACAACAGATATTCTGTTTCTAACATGAGTAGAGAAATATTGCCAAGTCAGTGGTCTTTCAAATTGCAATATAGAGTGATAAAAATATGAAATATTATTTAATAAGGTTTTCATAAGCATAGTATTTAACAGGCCTGCCTGATAAATTGCAGAGACAAAAGCCTGCCCCAAATGCCAGTTCATAAGGTGCTCCGACTTCTTCCATCTATTTTATGAACTACATCAAACATTAGAACTTTGCACTTAGTCAAACTATATACTACCAACAAAGAGAGCAGGGCAGAAACAACTTTGGAGCAGACATCAGCCCACCATAGAGCACACATTGACAACATGCAAATTGCACATAAAACTGAGCTGCCCAGAATTCTAATCACTGTAATAGTACCAAGTTCCATACTTAAAAGCAGAATCCACTTCATGATAGACTGTAAAGAATTTATATGATAAACATGTATGATATGATTAGGTATTTAAGTAAAATAAAATCCAAAAGGAATATGTGCAAATTTTGCACATGATAAATTCACAGGAATCATGACTGCTACGCTTTTGGAGAACATTTGACACCAATAACCTGTACTTACTTAATAAAAAAAAAAATTAAAAAGCTTTGTAGATACTGTATGTATTCACATATAATAATAATAACTAAAACAAACCTTTCCTTACATAAAGTATCCTTTCAATGACAATTTTTGTTATTAATAGTGCCGTTCTCTAAGTAAGACCTTGTGAATTTTCTGAACGTACTCTTAACTCCTCCCAAATCCCAAAGGTTAAATTCTAAACAACTGGTTCAGTGTGCATCTTGCCCAAATGTTGCCAGGATAGGCTTCAATCCCCCATGACTCTGTAATGGAATATGCAAGTCTTAAATAAACTAAACTAATTGGATTGGCACATTGGATCTGGACAGAATTTAGACTTGGGCTTCTGTTCAGGAGGTAAAGTAGTTACATCAAAAGTAGATAACATCAGGTATAAGAGAGGACTAGCCATGGACAGGCTGCAAATCTACTACAGGAATCACTAATGCCAAACACTCTACAGCTACCTATTAGGAGACATTTTCACATTCTGCTTGCATTCCGGCCCAGAACATTTTTATTGCAATAATGTGTTGTGCATTCTGAATAACTATTTGAACTTTCATTAACTGACTGGCTTTAGCAAAATAAATAAATAAATAATAATAAAAAAAAAATCAAAGATTATCCTATCAGTATACTGTTGCAAGGTATGTATATCCCAAATATTACATTTTGAAAATGTAACATAATTAGAAATCATCTTGTGCAATTTTTGTGCATTTGTAGTGAGATGTATAAAAGTTTGAGACAGTCAAGGAATTGCACATTTAAACTTTAAAGAACTGGAACAGAAAAAATGCAGTTGTAAGAATTATTTACTTTATTTTAAGTAAATAACTTTCATCCTTTGCTTTTTCTCCTTTAAGGATACTTCACATTTTCTAAAATGCATCCTAGTGGATAGTTTGGTTTATGCAGTTAATTCAAACCTCATATTTCTATGAATTTGACAGGCAAGATGAAAACACCAAAAGATGTGTGTAGGTTTGCTTAAGACTGGCAAACTACTACCTACAAGGTAAATAGGGAGGTTTTGCTGTTCATTTTAATCTAAATCTCTATTTATACTTTTGCATTTGGTAGTAGAGGAGCACCCAGAGTGACACTAAGAAAAGATGTCATAGACAGTGGTCTAAAACTCCAAAAGTTCATTCATTTTTAATATATAAGATAATATGTAAGAGTGAATATCAAGGACAACATAACACATGTGAAAGTAGATTGGGTACACTGCTGATTTCATATATGAGTGTTACATTTGCTTCTAATACGAAAGTGGATTTTGAAGAAAGCAAATGCCACAGTTACATCTTAAGTCATATTCCAAGAAGAATGATATATTCTTCTTTTTATTGCACAGTCAGGGTACAAGCCAACAAGTCTAGAATGGTTTCTTGGCTCACAATGAGCTTCCAGGGGTGGTGCCTAAAGATTCCTGTTTGGACCTTAAGTAACATTCTTCTGGGAACTGTGGAAAATGCACCTTCTTGATGTGTGCCATAGTGAGAGATAAGAGGGGCTCTCTAGAATTACTCAGCAAGCACTAAATAGTTTTCCTGTAATGGGCTATGACTGTAAGAACAGTGGGAAGGACAAAAAAAGAGGCACACCTTACAAATTACTTAGGAGAGCAGTCAGAATTCCTATGCAACTAAGCCAAGCTGAACCCACCAGCATGTCATTTTGGATCATAGCCCTGACAGAGATGGTGCCCTTACCTGCTTTTGTAAACAAATGTTATTAATTTTAAAGAAAAAAGAAACAAGCAAATCAGAAAATTCATAAGGGAAAAAAGGAAAGTCCCCAACCTGCAAGCACACCCATTCAGAGATGGTTACAAGAAGAAGCAGAGAAAACAAAAATGACGCCGTCCTAACCATCCTAGCTACAGCAAAACAAGAAGTTCATAATGAGTGCAGCACCTTTTTCAGCAGAAATTGTTGGAGAAATGAATCAAAATCAACTTCTTGTTTATAGATTAAAAAAAATGTACAGTACTAAAGTTCTGAGGTAGAAAAGGCCGAGGACAATGTGGAACAGAAAGGTGGAAATGAATGACCATGAAGATGTGGCAGGAGGACAAGATCAGAATATATAGTAAGAAATAAAGAACCTGACTTTAAAGGAAGATAAATTTTTTCATGGAGGCTGCAAAAATTCTGTGAACAATTTTTTTATTGAGTACTTTGATGATTGACTTTTAGAAGAATTCTGATTAGATTTTAAAATTGAATCCCATATCAAAGGGGAAAAAGGTACCAAATCTCAGTACCACTTTCATGAGAGTGCCTAAATCACAAAAATGAGGATACAAACAAGAAACGGTTTTTACATAGAGAGCTGATTAAAGAGACAAAATAAAATAAAAAGGGCTTGAGATGAAATACAGGAGTATAAAGAGATCTTGACTGTTCAGAGAAAAGGAGAAAAAAAAAAAAAAAATCAGGAGGCACTAGGAATTTACAGCAAAGATCACAAATGAAAGTCATGACTTCCCAAAGACACTACCAAGTGCACAGATACAAAGGGCAGATCAGCATGGAAAAGAACGGAGACACCCACTGATATTAAGGACATTGTTATATATATAAAAATAAAAAAAAAAAACAAACAGGAGCGATGATAGACCTTTTTGTCCACAGGGGGAAATGTGTTGTTTTTACAGAGACTTTTTAAATATATAAATACAAAAAAAGGTAGATAACCAAGTAATTAATATATACATACAATTTAGTCTGAACAAAAACTGGAATGACTATAAAACAAGAACATTCAAAATAAAGTAAAGCACACTAGCCATCAGAGTTGTAGAAGATATGAAGGATGTTACCTCCCACATTAAGCAAGTGTAGTCTCCTAAGGAAAAAAGGCTTCTCTGTCCTTTCTTATACAGTTCCTGTGTGTTACAAGACAGGCCCAACCTGTCATTAATGTGGACGGCCAAGTACATGTTCTGATGTTAAGATGCAGACAATTCTTTTTGCATTAAGAAACAAACTTCACCACCTGACTCCTATACTCTGTCTCATCCCCTTTATCAATACACCCCTCATAAGTGCAGAATCATCTGATAATTTCAGAAAGTGACATGACCTGGTGTTATATGTATAGTCTGAAGTGTACAAAGTATATAGAAGAGGAGACAGGGCTGTTCCTTCTAGTGTTTCAGTGTTGCTTAGTTTCTTTAAAATAAAAACAAAATCTGTTAAGAAAAGCTGATATTTGCTTAAAATCAGTTAACAAGACTGTAAAGAATTATAGCCTTAAGTGTAATCTTGATACAAGATGTAGAGTATTGCATAAATTAGATATTGTACATGAGGTGTATGCCAATTATCAATCATTCTAATTACTGGTAGCAACTGATGATATGTTATAGTAATGTATCATGATGTTTTAGGCAAGCCCTTTAATAAACATGCTTTTCTGCCAGCAGCATAAATTTACACAAATGACACTTGTGCATTCTCTGACAAACAGAATTTATTTTACTTTATAATCTCTTTTAGCCTTTTGGGGAGCAAAATAATAGGTCGTTTTTCATTACGGTAACATCACTTGTACAGTATTACACTTCTTTTCTTTAAAATATTCCTACCCACTAATAATTTCCAAGATATGTATCCATACTTTGAAATAAAATGGAGTTGACTCCAATTAATTACATTTTTCAAATTTCACGTAATATATCATGTCCTTCACATAATATATCATGTCTTTCAGGACAGCAAAATGTGGGTGAGAACTGCATATTATTTTAACTATGGACTATTCCTGTGTGTGTTGTGTTTATAGGAGCCTCTCTCCCCTCAGGGTTGGCTCCTGACGTGTCCAACGCTGCCATGATTGGCAACAGCTCCCCACTACCCTGCTCTGGATAACTGAGTTAGGAAACAAATGAATGCTTAAATGATAAATGTACGCATTTTTTCTTACCAGAAACGAACAAGAAAGGACATGTGTGCTGCATATTACAGCTGTAAAAACACACACACACCCCTTAAAAAACAACCAACTCCCTGTTAAATCAGTGAGGGAATGGGGAGGATTCTTCAAAAAGGTCAGTTAACTGAATTTCCATTGTTGGTATGACATCAGAAAACAGGTCATAGAGGCATAGCTGGGTGTGTTGCAGGAAACAGAAGCTTAGTCAAGCACATGTAAGAGAAAGAAAGGGAAAACAATGTGGGTTAGAAATCAGAAAGAAGCTGGAGATTAACATTTTAAACAAAACAGTCTGTTTAATGTGACATTTATTGCCACAAATGCTTTTTAATGCTGAAAATACTTCTTTTGCATTCCCCAAAACCCCATATTACATTATTTAATTTTTACTTGAATATGTACATTAGGAGAGTGAGTCAAGTACTCTATAATCATGTAGCATTACAGTAAAATTGAAAATATCAAAATTCATGAAACTGCAACAATACAAACAGTTTCAGATCACTGTGTTTTGGCGGCTATAAGAATTCTTCAGTCTGCGCAGCAATCTATTCTCAAATGATATACTGTATATGTCAGGCCAGGCAGATACTATGATGATCAGATCACAAACAGCTAGACAGATGATGCAAGTGTATGATGCAGCTTGACCTCAGTTAACTTACTTACTTTTATTGGTTTATGGCATGACTGCCATAACACCTGGGAAACATACAATGTGTATGTGTAAAATATGTTGAACTTGTGTTTACTTGCCCTATTACAGAGCTTCCATAAAAAAACAAATTTCACCCATGGGACAAAAAAAAAAAATAGAAAAAAAAGTTCCACCTATATATCTATACATCTACAGTCTTGCATTTTTACACTGATGAGCAATTTTTATATTTTAAGACTGCAGCCTGATCTCTAATGTCTTACTACTTTATTTTTTGTAAATAAAATTATTTACACTAGCATTTGTGACCCATAAGTAAAAATATCGAAGATCACTGTATGAATAATGGTATTCAATAGCAAGCACTGAAATGCAGATAAACCAATTAAAAGCTGGACAAAACTCAGCCTTCCATCTATTTCTTTCATAAAGGGTTTAACATTATATTTGAATTACTGACACATCGAATTATGGTGTCTGATTAGAAATTTAACTATTTTTTTTAGTTGTATCCTCCATTCCCTTACCTTATCTCTAGTGCTTGCTGCAAAATGAATCCTGGTCTCATGCTGGTAAGAAACCCTTTAACGCAAAGGAAACTACATTTTATAAATGTATTCTTCTTGAAAACTCAGCAATGAAAAATAAAAAAAAAGCTTCTTTAAAATAACAATACTATCTTCTTATATAATACGCTACCATGGCTGTTCATTTGTCTGTCCAGGATTTTAAATCACCTGTAGCTCACAAACCGTTTCACCTATTGACTTGAACTTTGGTAAGCATATACTATGTGACGTCTACTATCCGCTTTAGGGGTGATAATTGTTATTACTCTTTTTATTTTTATTTTATTTTATTGTGGAATCAACTCTCGGCAGCACGCAGCAGGGCGGCCATGCGGCGCATGCGTATGGGCGCTGTTCTCATTCCCTACCACCTTCGCTAATCATTCTTGAGGCAGATTGAAGACTTAAGTGCTAGCTTAAGTGACAAATTAAAGAAAATGTACTAAGTAATTGCAACACAAAAACTAACTTAATCAGTTTTAACACGAAAAGATGCCGTCGAAAGAAGTGAAGAAGCAGGTCACTAGGGTGAAGAAAAGAGGAGCTGCTCAAGAAGTAGCAAGCGCATCAACCTCTGAGCAAACGAATGCTAAACAGAGACAGAGAAAGAGGATGAAAACTAGGAATGCTTAAGTCAAGTGTATTCACTGCACGTTATCGTGCAGTATGCCATTAATGGTTATTAATAATATCCTAAACTGGATTTTGTTCATGGAATAAGAATACTTTTAAAACAAACCTTTTCCCTATATACAGTACAATATCCTTAGTTCTCATTTGTATCTCGGTTTCAACAGTTTATTTGGTCTGTTTTGTGTCTCTGACAGGGTGGGAGCTTGTTGGGATGTTTTTCCTGTGTATAACAAAAATGTACCACTTTTTTTAATACAGTTTTTAATGCTTTGTGTTTTTTTTAATATACAGTATATCTTGATACTGAAAATTCCAATAATTAAAAAAAATGGCAGAGGCCTGTCACGTCGGCATCAAACACCCACACCCAGACAAGACTAATATTAATCTAACACAGGAAATATTAGTCAAACTGCTGTGCTGTAAGCTGTGAGGCCACAATTCAGCTTATTACATTCAAATTATTTTTTTATTTATCTAACAGTTTCACCCAAAACATCACACACTTAAAAGTTACACAAATACTTCCTTATCAGCAATATTGACAGAACCTATGCTTTAGGGGGGCAGGATTCAAATCCTGGGTACAGTCTCTGCCCATATGCGGTTTGCACTTTCTCTACGTAGTTCTTTTGTTCCCCCCCGCCCCCCCTCATTTACTCCTCTATTCCAAAAACGTTAAGTTAATGTGATTTTAAAACGTCCTGGTTTGAGTGTGAATGTGTGCTTGATTATGAAATGTGATGGACTACCACTCTGTACAGTGTCATATTCTTAATGACAGAGACAAAGACAATGAATGAATGCATGTAAGCAGAATATGGTAGGTGAAGTGATTTGTTAATCCAATTCATGGTTTGATGCTGATCGTGTGCCTGTTCTAGCAGCAATGGGCACCAGCTGGTAACCAACAGTGGATAAGGAAGCCAAAAGGACATTATAGATCACACTCCTGCACACACCCACAAGCTTCTAATAAATCTGAAGAAATAACATTTAAAAACGAGCTATGTAGGGAAACAAACAATTAGCATAATTTACAAGGATTTTCTAAAAACAAATTCAAAGAACTTCTAATTCTTTTCTCAAAGGAATCCCCATTACATTTTAATAATGGGGATTCTTTTAGGCTCAATTCAGAAGAGAACTCTCTGATTAACTTCTCTCTGTTGCCAAAACACTAAAATACCATCAAAGCAACCACGTTGCTTTTAAATACCAGCTTAAAAGCTTCAAATTAAAATGAACAATGCCTTAGGCTCTCTCCCAGGTAAATGTTAAGTACTGCAAAGTAAAAATTCTAGCAAACAACAGGAAATTCTTATGAAATGACAGTTTATGAGGTTAGAAAAAAATACAACCTTAACATATTGAACAAAGCAGAGTACATGATATCATCCATACATCAATTATCAGGAGACTGTTATAAGGGCACCTTAGTAAGAAAGGCTTTGCTTTCTTCAGCAGCAGATTTAAGCAGTTCCTGGGGGAATGCCAAAAATTTCTAAAGCAGCTTTAAAACATTATCCCTGTGTATCAGGCATGCATGCAAGACAACTAACTTTTCTAGAAGTAGATGCACAATGGCCATCATCACCAGATATTTAACGTGCTTCAGTTTCCCACTCAAGAAATAGGAGGAGCAGCTGATGTTAACAAAAATCTGAGAAATCTGAATGTCTTGCCCTGTTCTCAGAGAGTACTTTCAGCCATACAGAAACCTCATTCCAACTACTTGTAACTGCGAAATTGTCCTTCTAGTAGAATTTTATGACAAATGAGGAGAATGGGGACAAAGCTCAAAATGCAAACCCACTGTTTCCTTCCAGAATAATTTAGGCCAAGTGTAATGAAAAAAATATCTTTACTTAATAAAGCCAAACATACAGAGCACACCATGGCAAATAGCTTTATAAAGAAAATAAAAATACAATTTAAAGTAGTAAAATGTGATTCTTGGGGAGGAATGGAGTTCCCCTTTAATATCAGAATGAATTACAAGTATATCAGAACTTTACTTGAGGTGATGTAGTTTACTTATGTAGTAGTATTAGCTTGCTTTGATCAGTAAACGACTATGGAACTCTGAAATCAACTGCAGTGGTTGCATATCTTTTCATTTGCAGGATGTTAAGTTATAGTGTAGTATTTTACTACAGGGGGTGGCACGGTGGCGCAGTGGTAGCTCTGCTGCCTCGCAGTTAGGAGACCTCGGTTCGCTTCCCAGGTCCTCCCTGCATGGAGTTTACATGTTCTCCCCGTGTCTGCGTGGGTTTCCTCCGGGTGCTTCGGTTTCCTTCCACAGTCCAAAGACATGCAGGTTAGGTGCATTGGCGTTTCTAAATTGTCCCTATTGTGTGCTTGGTGTCTGTGTGCGCACCCTGTGGTGGGCTTGCACCCTGCCCAGGGTTTGTTTCCTGCTTTGCGCACTGTGTTGGCTGGGATTGGCTCCAGCAGACCCCCGTGACCCTGTGTTAGGATATAGCGGGTTGGATGATGACTGACTGACAGTCCATTAGGAGCCAAGTTGACACATAGACGTGGCTATTACAGTAGATGCTTTTTGATTTATATTTGAATGTTGGCTGGGATTGGCTCCAGCACACCCCCGTGACCCTGCAGTTATGATATAGTGGGCTGGATAATGGATGGATGGATTGGGGGAGAAGGGCCTTAGTCAGGGAGGTGACCAAGAACCCGATGGTCACTCTGTCAGAGCTCCAGAGGTCCTCTGTGGAGAGAGGAGAACCTTCCAAAAGGACAACCATCTCTGCAGCAATCCACCAATCAGGCCTGTATGGTAGAGTGGCCAGATGGAAGCCACTCCTTAGTAAAAGGCACATGGCAGCCCACCTGGAGTTTGCCAAAAGGCACCTGAAGGACTCTCAGACCATGAGAAACAAAATTCTCTGGTCTGATGAGACAAAGATTGAACTCTTTGGTGTAAATGCCTGGCGTCACACTTGGAGGAAACCAGGCACCGCTCATCACCAGGCCAATACCATCCCTACAGTGAAGCATGGTGGTGGCAGCATCATGCTGTGGGGATGTTTTTCAGCGGCAGGAACTGGGAGACTAGTCAGGATAAAGGGAAAGATGACTGCAGCAATGTACAGACATCCTGGATGAAAACCTGCTCCAGAGCGCTCTTGACCTCAGACTGGGGCGACGGTTCATCTTTCAGCAGGACAACGACCCTAAGCACACAGCCAAGATATCAAAGGAGTGGCTTCAGGACAACTCTGTGAATGTCCTTGAGTGGCCCAGCCAGTGCCCAGACTTGAATCCGATTGAACATCTCTGGAGAGATCTTAAAATGGCTGTGCACCGACGCTTCCCATCCAACCTGATGGAGCTTGAGAGGTGCTGCAAAGAGGAATGGGCGAAACTGGCCAAGGATAGGCATGCCAAGCTTGTGACATCATATTCAAAAAGACTTGAGGCTGTAATTGCTGCCAAAGGTGCATTGACAAAGTATTGAGCAAAGGCCGTGAATACTTATGTACATGTGATTTCTCAGTTTTTTTTATTTTCAATAAATTTGCAAAAACCTCAAGTAAACTTTTTTCACGTTGTCATTATGGGGTGTTGTGTGTAGAATTCTGAGGAAAAAAATGAATTTAATCCATTTTGGAATAAGGCTGTAACATAACAAAATGTGGAAAAAGTGATGTGCTGTGAATACTTTCCGGATGCACTGTATATGTTGAGGCAAGCAGCACATTACAGTTGAGTGAATCTGTTTTTATCAAAGATCCCACCTATGTCAATCCACATAGAGTGAAGGCTCATTACCACTTTATAGCTAAGGTTCAGAGCATTCCAATGATCTATAGTTGTCTATGATTGGTCATTCATATTACATGCCACAGCTGTGCATAAAAGGCAAGAAATATATTATGTGTGCGACAGCTAGGGCTGAATTTTTTACTAGAGGGTGGTCCAGATCTAATTATGCAGATTCAGATTATCTGGACCATTCCAGTTCAGCACAAAGACGATTTTTCATGTTGTCAGTTTGCACACTTCTTGATGGTCCGGGATTTTTCAGGTGATTTTCTATGTAATAAATTTAATAAGTTATAGTGTAATGAAAATTGCAGAATTAGATCTGGACCACCCTATACAATGGAAACGCCACAGACCATGGGATTTAACGCAAAACAGAAGTGACTGATATACAGTATAATCTGTCTTTTATGCATGTATATAGCATTCAGACTTTAAAAAATGTATTTTAGATGGACACAGGTAAGCAGCACAAGTGACATGGAAAGCAATCCTTCTGTCTCTACTGTGTTGGAAAATGTTTTTCTTTCTTGAAGGGTGATCAATCAGTGAATGAGACATTGCAATGATGAGCAGAATCCAGTCACTGAAGGCCTACAAAATAAGCGTGAACCAAGCAGAATGCAATTAGAGTATCCTTTTTTAAAATCTCTGTTTTTGCCTGGCAATACCACAAAGCTGACACTGCATTTACAAAAGTAACCAGCTCTGGAGAGAGTTTATAAAAAGTCTTTGTTTTCAGAGGTCAAAAATGACACAATAATATGGAGGAAAGGCAAAAAATAAAGACAAATGTGTGTTTATAAATCAAAATGTTGTGGTGTGAATGGGGCCAGAGTCTCCTGCCTTATGGGAGCCTGACGGACATCTCCTGCAGAGCTGATTGGAGAGTACAGTACACTTCCCAAACACACCAGTGCTAGCTGTGAGATGCTTTTTGACTGGTATATATTTTTTGAAATCTCATTTCTTTTCTTCAAATACTGGGCAGCAGTTGAAGTCATTGAACAATTTAAAAAGGATTTTTTTTCTCACCAGTATTGATTTATGCATTCATTTTGACCAAAGCAAAGTTGTGGCTTTGGCTACAGTGCCACACTTGTTACACAAGTTAAAAGATGAAGCCATAAATGATGCCTAATGGACCCCCAAGGAAAAAGATACAACACAGAAAGCAACAGAGCTACTACCGATCCTGTGAAGAACATCTTGGGTAATAAAGGAGGGATTTGATATTTTTTGAATTAGTTAACTGGAATCAGTTAAGACTGGAACCATGAATAAGCAGTGGCAGCAATTCCTAAAGAAAAGCAACATTCAAGTAGAAGAGAGTGAGAAATTGTGTTGAAAGCTGTTCTTAGTTCAAAGTGAGTATCAGCAGCACAAAGGAGATCATTTGTCAGTTTCACAAGTGCTCTTTCAGTTCTGTGTCTCATATGGAAACCTGATTGGAAACGTTAAGAGATGGTTACAATATAATCTGAAAGATGTTGCCTCAGGTTGGGAGCATGCGTTGATAGTGCGTTGTCGCACCCATCACATGACAAACCACCTGGACTGGCAACAGAGTGCAGTAGGAGACACCTCAGCACCAAACTGGAACAGTGGGAAGGTTTGTTTTTTTTTTTTTGTTTTTTTTTTTAAAAACAGTGGCTGGAGTGCCAGTCCTGCCACCAACACCCAAGTTTTCCCTGTAAGTTGGAGGATCTACTTGCAAGGCTGGATGCAGATTAACGTTACACCCAGGAAGAAGAACCTGCAGGTTAAGGGCCTTGCTCAAGGGCCCAAAAGAGTGCAGTCACTTCTGGCATTTCCGGGATTTGAACAGGCAACCTTCCGATTGCGGGTGTAAATCCCTAGCCTCAGAGCCACCACTTTGCCCCACAATGGCTCAATATGCTCTAAAATCTTAACTTAAAATAGAAGGTTGGAAATTGGAGGGCTACTACTGATATCAGCATCAGACTTCTTGACAATGGGAGTAACAGAAACAGGGAATCTGGTACGATACCAGTTGAAGATGTGAAAGTGAAGGATGGTGAGCTTGGACTAAGCAGGAATTTGATCTGGGACCTAGTGTATAAAACCTTGCTTGGATTTGACATTAAAATTTCACTCACGGTTGAAAGGCAAAAACAGCACATACTCGCACAAAAAAAAAAAAAACCTAAATTTATAAAATTGTACATACACTACTTATCATGGAAAGTTCCTTTAAACCGTCTCAAATCAACTTAAAACTGTGCATACACTTTTAGCTACTCTCCGTCACCTACCAGTAACCACCCTTAATTAAAAAATATCTTTTATAAATATCCATGGTCTAATTACCATATAAATTAGGCCATGTTCCCAAGTGATGCCTTTACTTTTAGACCATGGGAGAACACAGGAAGCAAAATTTCAGAAAAAATTAACTTGCGGTATGACTGACATTTGACAGAGTTGAGGGAGGAGTACGCTGTCTTACAAAATAAGTGTCAAATAAAGGGTACTTTTTTTCTCAGTTTTTTTTAAAAGACCACAGTTAAATGTTGATCAATGAATTAGGTGAACTGTGATGCAGTTGTAGCGCCGCTGTCTAGTAGTAAGTGGGTCTGTGGGTCACGCCCCAGGTGTTTCCTGCATGGAGTTTGCATATGGGTCTCTGTGGATTCGCTCTGGTTTCCACCCAAAGGCATGCAGGTTATATGAACTGGCAATGCTACATAGAACCCTGGAGTATGCGTATTCAACCTGTAATGGGCTGGTGCCCTATCTAGGTTTTGTTCCTGCCTGTGCATGTTGCTTGAAGGAAGGGGATACTGCTGTCCTCTAAACTGGATAAATGGGTTTACATGATAGATGGATCAATGAATACTATAATTCAATCGGCTCAAAGTAATGTTCTTGCAGGTCATCAATTCTTAAAATAGATTGAGAAATACTCTGCACAATTTTAATTACAGGTTAGTTAACCATTTAAGATTTAGCTTGAAAGAGGTAATTTCAACTGAACTATGCGGTATACAATGCTTTCCTCTTTTACATACCCAATAGATGCTCCTATTGGCAAAACAGATCCTTATTAGTCAGCATGGGTGGTTAAAATGGTAGTGTTGTGTGGCTGAGGCTTATACTTGCCTATACAAAGAACAACATGGCAGTCTGAGCAAATCTTCACCACATGTCCCACACACCCCTGTTGCAAATTACTTAAAAAAACAAAAATGTTACACCTGACTCTTTGATGAAGCAAATAAATAACAGAAAAAGACCTCCAACTTTCAAATTGGTTAAATAAATTGCACCTGATTATTATGCTATGCCTGCATTTTCTAGCTTCACACAGAAATCATGCAACCCCTCTTCAATTACAGGTTTACAACAATTGGGTTTAGAAAATGTAAGGAAAGGTGAATGGATGGATGGACAGACTATAGTGACTGACGTGTCATTGAAATGCCCAGCATAACAAGATTTTTCCTGTTGCCAGGAGACACTCAAATGCTAACATCAAGAAAGTCTGCTAAGGACTTACGGATGATTGAACCTTTCCATAACTTTAAGCCAATTTTCATGTTAAGTTTAGGTTTTATAAATCTCGACTTTTACATAAGAAATGTCTTATGCACACGCTTCTGAGTGTAAACAAGTTTTATAACAGGAGGTCCCTGGTAAACAAGTGGAGGAATTAGATTTACTGATTAGTTCAGCAGTCAACCTATCATGTACTAAATGAAAATCAGACAAACCAATTTGATATCAGAAAGAGCACACATCCAAGACTGAGTCAGAGACATATGTAAAGATTTAAGTTCTTGGGGAATCAAGGCCATGTTATGTTGGAAGAAAAAACCTGCAAACACACACACATATACATACAGAGACATCTGATTAAATTGTAAAAGGAAAAATTATTCTGGGCTAGCAAAAATTTTTTTAAATGTATAAAAAAGAATTTTGAAATGTTTCTGGGCTACACCCATTGTCGATAAACACATAAGATCTAGCCGATTAAAGAGCTTCTTTATATGTAATAAAGTAGTCTGCATAGGTTTGAGCATGTTAAGATAAACTAGTTCTTTTGGAAATATGCTCCAGGCCACAGCCTGTTTTAACTCCATGAAGCTCTTTCTTATAACAGGGTGCACTATGATCAAAAGAAACAATCTGGGTTTATGACCAGTACATGAGCACTCAAAGCATCAGAGAATACTTATTATTATAGGCTACCAACTCAGTCAAGGGTAATGGAGAAAAAGTGTCAGAAATTCTAGTCATAACAGATGCAAATCCATAAGTTTTTGATTTGGGTTTTGGGGGGAGAAATAACACAATTGGCTTTTTTGTTCTGTATCTGCACAGAAATATATTCAAACTAACAGCATTGTGATCAGGGCTCAGAGAGTCAATAGCAAGAAAATTAGAAGGCACAATCTCCCTAAAGTAACAAACCATCATGGGCAGAGAAGTTGATACGTTTTGTGAAACAATGAGATTGAAATATAGACAAACATTTAGCAGAAAGAGGACAGTTGGATGATTCCACATAAATAATAAAATCACCATTTAAACAAAACACCACTTCTGGAGATGAATCAGCAGCTGAAATTAAAAAAAAAAAAAAAAAAAAAAAGTTGACAATTCAGCATTAAACGTGACAATGACGTTTAGGGACATAATAATAATAAACAATAATGGAAGAAGCCTTACAGTTCAATAACAACAAGGTAATGAAAGGAGACACAGGAGTCAAAATTGATTTATTTCACTTTGTAATCAGACCTATAAGAGAACTCCAATCCTGCAGTTGTGCCCACAGTTGCAGGGTTCAGAAATAAAAGTAAACCCTGGAAATGTCGCTTGGTTAACATAACATTCAGTTCCTACCAAGTTTCAGTCAGACCCACGCACATACAAATTCCAGTTTCTTATCTATACTAAGGTAATTGATAAACGATTATGTATTGTTAGGAGGTTAAACATTTAACAGCACAATTTTTGCATTCCAATGGAAACTTGAACTAGAAGAAGCAATTAGACACAGAATGGCAATTACGTAGATTGTTGCCATAAAACGCCACACATCAAACATAAGCTAGACTGAAGGCTGTTACTCCCAGTGGTACCACGTGTCATCCAATTCAGGGTCTAACTATAATGAATATAACAGGTCACTAGAGAATGCCCATTGAATCAGAAAGATAAATGTTCAATGCTAGTAGGTCCTAAAGTAGAGTAATTCAAGGATATTGTTGCTGGGATAACATTAACAACTGAACGCTCTCCAGAAGACAGCATTCAGGGAAAAAAAAAAAATATATATATATATATATATCAGATAGATATAGATATAGAGAGATAGATATATAGATATATGGATATATGGATAGAGTGAGACAGATAGATATACTGTATATCTTCAGGGGCTCACTTTGGCGTGAAAAAGTTGGAATGAATAACATTTTCTTCACAGCCCACATAGGACTAAATGTATTTTTTAAGCACAAGAAAATGATAAAATTTGTTTCTGTTCATTTTCATGAAGGTTCATAAATGGGCTTACGATTTAATAACAAATGTCACTGAAATGTGCAGTTTTTTTATACAAAATAAGAAAAAGTAAAACAAAAGAAGAGCAATGTTTATGTAACATATTACATTTTATAATAAGTAACCAGATAACAAATTTAGTTCATTTATTGTAAGCAATGAAACTAAGTTACTTTTAACACAAAACCTCTTTCTATGTTAACTGAATAAAAAAAAAAAGGAAACAAAAAAGAAAACTTTGGAACATTGTCAGGACTGAGGAGGGAACATCATATTTTGTCATATCCATTTTGTCATTGATTATGGTTTTGAGATCCAATTTTAATGTCCTAATGTAATCTATGTACTCGTACTATATATATAAGTCAGTGTATTCAGGAAGGGGGGGGGGGGGGGGGGTTTATTGGGTGTAACGTTTTGTTTATTACGAACATGTTCTTCTTAAGTTTGCATATGCTGGATTGTTGATGGCATTCTCATTTGATAGCCAAGATTCAGCATACTGTATACCCGCCATGTAATTATATATATTATATACTGCAGTGGGCTGGCACCCTGCCCGGAATTTGTTTCCTGTCTTGCACCCTGTGTTGGCTGGGATTGGCTCCAGCAGACCTCCATGACCCTGTAGTTGGGATATAGCGGGTTGGATAATGGATGGCTGGATATATTATATAGGACCAAAAAGATTTTCACCAAAACTTTACAATGTTAACACATGATTCAGATATAAAACCTTTCTAGTTCACAAGTGAGAAGAAAACATATTTTCAGCTGTTTGGGTACAGCATGGATAGCAAATGTCATATTTAGTTGTATTTTCTTGCCATCTCAAATTTACAGTAGATAAAGCTCATAATATACAGTGCTCCTTTGAGAAAAAGAACCACAGAACACATGTACGTTTTCTCCCAAAAGAGCACTGAACATTTTCCCATGCCCCAAAAACTTACCAATAAAGCAAAAAAAAAAAAAAAAGGATGTTTGCCAAGACAGGGAAAAAAGGCAGAAAAGCTAGAGTAACACATAATTTTAAGACTTTGCAGTTTTGGGAAATGAAACCAAGGTTAGTTTTATTAAGGTGCAAAGAAAAAAAAAAAAAACAGTAAAAATTAAAAGCATGTAAGGGACGAGTCAAACTGTTGGTTCAGTGGATTGACTGTCACTCTACTGTCCTTCCTTACATTTAGAAAGGGTACTTTCATTGTTCAAAGATCTTTTTTTTTTTTAAAAAAAAAAGTAGAGTAGAAGTAGGATGAAAATGATGAAATCAAGCATAGTGTTTCTTGACAGTTCAAGTGGAAGACACATATTCATAATGGTAAACTGAGAACAGAGGCAGAATCTCCACAACATAAACTATTAAAGTAAATATCAGACAAAGCAAAATTTCAGTATAAATTTGTTTTGGAACTAATTATCTCACTAACATTTACTTTAGTGTAGGAGGCAAATAGTATGTGGACAAAATGTTTCTGAAGAGTGATTAAGTGAACCACAAAATCAATGTTGCATAATGTTCAGACAGAAAAACCTAAAAGCTACTAAACAGATTTTACTAAAACTGGTGTTACTTTTCATCTTTTATATGCTAATACTGCAGTAACATTTTTCTTATATTGCATAATTTTTCTGGGCATCCCATCAGCATGGATGATTTGGACAATGTCCATTTTTTTGGTCTGTATAAATGTCGTCCTCATTTCATCCTAAGAATAAAGAAGTCATCAGAATAGTCAAAACTAATCTTAGCTTTTCATAAGACATCACATTCACAAGAGTGGCAAAAGTAGCAACAAGGTAGATGTTTGGGGAATCTGTGAATTTAATACCATGGCTTAATAGAAAAAGTTATAAATGTATTATTCTCATTTGATTAATGTACTATATGCCTCTAGTATGTATGAGATTTACAGTATTCCCCCAATAAATCTGAGAATTCACAGGGCATCACAGAGGTTAAAAGAGGACAACAAAGCAAAAATTTCTTAATGTGATAATGCTACAACAAAACATCTGAACAGAATTGTTGATGACAGAGAAAAGACAAGAGCAACTTTCAACATACATCAAAAGGCATAAATGAATTGATAAAGCACGAAAAATGAAAAGGAACAAAATCCATGAACCTCTGAAAACTGACTTTCCATATCTAGTTAGGTTTATCTTGAAAAGGCATTTCTGCCAAAAAATGAGACACTGTAATAACTGAGGAAGGCAATGAAAAATGAAAACTACAGATAATGTGTCAGTCAATGAAATGACACAGTAATATGTAATGGTCTCTAAAAAGATTTGCCTAGATCAGGAGATTCAAACAGTGCTTAGAAAACCCAAGGCTTATTGGTAAAGATATCTTTATCCCAACCTTCCTTGTGTCTTGTCTGTAAGCTCACAAAGTACTGTAAGTATAGTTTTCACTTTGCAATGTTATTTTAAACACAAGCAACTCAATATGCCACTATTCTAAGTGCACGTCTCTTTCTCTAGGAGTTTGTGCAGGACATTCAGTTGTCTAGGGTTATTTTGGCAGTACTCCCATCCTCTCCAATTGCTTGCCAAAACACATACATCACTCAACTGTAAGCATTGCTGGAAATGCTCTCCATAGCATCCTGACATTGACAAGCACATGCAAGGTCCTTCTCTTTTTAAGCATGTCAAAATATTTCAAATCTCCACTGCTAAGCTTGTTTCTCGACACCCCTTTTTTTAAGTTATGGATAATAGGTTCACCTTGCTCAGATAACTTAATGTTCTTTTCCAAGATGCTTTATTCATTTTCTTAACTACACAACTTAGTATGAATATAAAGCTCCACTACAACAAACTCAGAGATTGAGAAAAATTTGTGCTATTTTAAAACCTGCCAATGCTACAGCCTCTGCAGCTTAATAGCAGAATGAAAATCCTTCTGACTGTAAAGGTACTTTGATTAGTTAAGTGATAACAACCTAGTTAAGCGGAAATGATATCACAGGATCCAGGTGCGCAGAAATGTCTGCCTCAAGGCACAAATACATGAGGAACTGAAGAGATTTACTACATAACAGGAAGCAAAGAGTGTTCCAGCTAATCTGAAAGTACAATTTTCTTAAAAAAGAAAAAATGAACACAAACTCTCACACACTTACTTGCTGGAGGGCAGAGACCATAAAAAAAGCTAATAAATAGGTTAGCCCATACACTTGCTTTTCAATTCTGAAAGATATTGGGAAAAAAAGTATGTCTAATTTTAAAATACATTCAACACCCATCCCTCCATTTCCTTTTTTATTGATTTAAAGTAACATTCCAGACAGTCAAGTCAAGTTTAACAAAATTAAATACAAGCCCCACCCAAGAGAAAGAGAGGAAGGCCAACAGCCAGAGTAAAATTTAAGAGTAGAAAAGAATCCTTTTCCATAATATAAATGCTCATTCCAAAATGTTATCAATTGGATCCTGCCAGGTTTTAAACTCTTTGACTGCTTGGATGTTTCAAATTCCTAACTAACTAACTAACACTAAATGAGGTTATTACTTAATCTAATTTCTTAAAAAATGATTTGTTAATGTATATGGGAATGCTTTGAAATACTGTAGAAAGTTTGAGAAGGATGTTCATTTTGACAGTGTTGAATCTCCCTGCTAAAGTGAGATGAAGGGTAGACCATCTATGCATGTCTTGTTTAAGTTTTTCCTTGTAGACAAAAAAAAATGTTGAAAAAGAGCTTAATATTTATTTGTAATGTTTACCCCTAGGTATTTAATCTGATCTGTGATGATAAAAGGGAAGTTGTCCAGTCTAATACTGTGTGCTATAGAGTTCACTGTAAAAAGCACACTTTCATTCAAATTAAATTGGAGTGCAGATATATTTTGAAATTCTGCTAGTGCTGTTAGTACTGTAGGCACAGAATTTTGTGTGTCTGATATATATAGTACCACAGCATCTGCATATAGCGATATTTTCTGTTCAAGTCCTTCTCCGATAATCCCCTTTATCTCAGATGCATTTTGAAAGTGAATGAACTCCATTTCCTGATCTGCTTATCCATTTCAGGGTTACAGGAAGCCATTGCCTATTCAAAAAGCACTGGGTGCAAGTTGGGAATAAACATGGGGGCACTAGTTCATCCCAGGGCACACTCGCACACAACCATACACCCACCCACATTCACTCTAGTGTTGCCCAGTCGCCTACATGCAACACCTTGAGATATTAATCAATCAAAATCAAAAACAGTTTACAAACGACATGGTTTGGAGATGAAACAGCTAGCTATCATGAAAATTGGTTTAAAAGAAACAATTTAGACGCAAATGACAAAATGCAACATGTATGTACAATGCATAAGCATGCATAAAACTGATAATTAAAAAGCAAATACTCGGTAACAAGCAAACCAAAACTTCTTTTAGAAGTTACTCGTTACTTCATCTTTACTTTATAATGTGTACTGCCCGATAACAAATTAAAAAGATTAAATGACTATGCAACATTTTCTCTAGAATGAGTCAAACCACTATCTTATATTTAAATGGAGGCAATCTGTATTTTCATTACTTATTACCTATTTCAAATAAATGAGCCAAGCTGAAAAATGCACAACTACCAGCTTAATAGTAGCTCCAATCATGCAGGTACTAAAAAATACAAGGGACTTGTATCCATACCCATTGGGCAGTTAGAAGCATGTTTTTGTTGTAAATTATGCATTCCAGGCAAATACTTATTATTGAAAAGCAGTTTTTTTTTCCTGACAGAGCTGCTAGTTCATGAAATCCTACTTCTTTTACGGTTATGTTTTCCTAAAACAATTATATTTAAAGAAAACTAGGCATAGTTATTCCAAAATGTTTATACGTAATATTGTGCAATAAAACCATGAGGTCATGTACAAAATGAATTTACTATACTAAAAATCAAAAGGTCCACCCTAGATGTGCAAATCCATGAAAAATTACCCCACACAGCAAAAACAGACAAAGTAAGCAAACTGCACTCTGACAGGGTCAATATATGTAAAAATTACAGAAAATGGTCAAAAATGCAAATTAAAGCACAAACCACATGATTAAGCACTCAAATTTGCATATACAGTAGATTTAGTTTACATTTAAAAACACACACTAAAGCAGGGGTCTCAAACTCAAGTCCTGGAGGGCCGCAGTGGCTGCAGGTTTTCATTCTAACTCTTTTCTTAAATTAGTGACCTGTTTTTGCTGCTAATTAACTTTTTTTGAATTAATTGTAATTGACTTGCTCTTGAAGACTCAGACTCAACAATTGTTTCTTTTTCCTTAATTAGCAGCCAAACAATAATGAGATACAAAATGAACAAAAACATGACCATCATACAATATCTGAAAATAAAAAGGGTGGAGGTCTCAGGAATGTTGATTAGCTCAGGTTCCCAAAACATTTTAACAGTGCTCTTAGAAAAGTAAAGAACAAAAATCAACAAATTTAAAAATGTATACTATTGCACAATGAGAGCAGCAACAAGCGATGGAATTAAAGAACAGGTTTAATTAAAAACAAGACTTTGTGCCTGATTAAGAAACTGGTTGGAGTGAAATTAATTGGAGTCTGAGGACCTGTCTTAGTTGGTCTTCTGTTGACTCACTCACTTCACATTTCATTTTTGATAAAGTAAATAAATGAAGCAATTCAGAGGAACTTCCGGGAAACAAATCTTAAAAAACAAGTCAATTAGAATTAATTCAAAAGATGCTAATTAGCAGCAAAAAGGTCACCGATTAAGAAAAGGGTTAGAATGAAAACCTGCTGCCACTGTGGCCCTTCAGGACTGGAGTTTGAGATCTATACACTAAAGTATGTAACTTGTACTAGGAGAACTATTATTTAATGTCAGACACTATAAATACATAATTTTAAGAATTGTTTTATTTGGCTATACCACATGGTCCTTTTCAAATGTAAGAATAGATTTTCCGGTTTATTATGGTCGCGTACAGTGAAACTGCATGTACATTACTTAAATATGTTATTCAATATGAAACTCATTGCTACTATTTAGAAAAATCCAGAAGCAAACAGAAAACAAGATATAGCTATAAGACAAAACACAAGATATTTCATTTAACCAAGAATAAGCTGTCTTTTTTATCCAGAGAAAATCAGTGGCAAGAATTAGAATTTGGAGCAAATACATCATTTACTGGCTAATTTTGGTACAATCTACCATGTCATCTAACAGTATGGTTGTGTCTGTGGCCTTCAAGCTTTAATACTGAACAGCTATTAAGCCTTCGACATATTTTCTCTGAACCAAATATCAAGAACACAGATTAACAGCCAGCAACCCAGCAGTCAAGAAATCAATCCATGTAACCATTTTCTGTGTTGGATTCAAACTGTAATGACATGCTGTTTTCCTGTGCCTTAACAGATGTATATTTCAAGAAGGTCAGCATGTCTTCAAAGATAAACAATGTGCTATTTTTGTTTTTGTTTGAGTGCTTTATCCTGCCATTGCTTAATATGAAGTGTGCATGTGTGTTTGTAAATTAGGTAGTTAGCTAAGAAGACTGTAAAAGAATGGGAATAGGAATCCCTTATAAAATATAGCAGTTATTACCAATTGATCATTTTCACTATTTTCCACATAAGGATTTGGAGTTCCCAATACATAACAAAAACCAATATAAAGAAGTATAAAAATAATCCCATTACTCGGGAGGTCTTTGTTAAATACTGGAAATCAGACCAAACATTTTTCAAATGATTATTCAAGAGATAAAAATTAAAGGTATAATATAAATGTTAAAAAGATTTCTTCTTGTCCCCAAAATCAAAAATATTTTACAAACGACACGTCTTGGAGATGAATCAGCTACGTATCATGGAAATCTGGTTTAAAGGAAACAATTTAGGTGCAAATGACAAAATGCAACATGTATGTACAATGAAAACATGCATAAAACTGATAATTTAAAAACAAATACTCAGTAAAAAACAAACCAAAACTTCTTTTACATGTTACTTGTTATTTCATCTTTATTTTGCTTTGTCACATAAATGCAAGCAGCACGGCATATTGTCAGAGTCTAATGTGTACTGCCTGATAACATAACAAGTTAAAGATTAAATGACTATGCAACATTTTCTCTAGAATGAGTCAAACCACTACTATCTTATATTTACATGGAGGCATTCTATATTTTCATTATTGCTATTGCAATTTCAAATAAATGAGCCAAACTGCAAAATGCACAACTACCAACTTAATATCCAGTACAAAATATACTTCAAATGACAAAGATTAGCTTCAACATAATAGTGGATGGCATTTTATGACTAGTTGGCTTAGACATGTGGCATTTAATTTGCACCTTAGATCTTGTTTTACAACAAGTTCTCTTTACATTGTAAGAAACAGTTTGCCATTAATTACATCTCGGGCAGACTGTGGGGGAAAAAAGAACATCAAAACACTGATGATAGTACAGGGGAAAGCTGTAAGTCATACAAATGCCAAATTCAAAAGAAAGGTACCCACATGTTTAGTTTATTTATACCAAAGCATAACAACCCTCTATTGTGACACCATTACAGTAAGAGATGGCAAAAAAGATAAAAACAATAAAACAGTGTCACACTAAAAGGAGGAATTGAAACCAGCATGATTATGAGACCAAATAAGACAACACATTATACTTTATTATTATATCAAGGCAGCAGATGTTATTTCTTGTTATAAATACACAAAAATTGAAGTCAGCATGTTCTAGAACTACAACCCCTTAATTACAACTGTGGTTCAAGGTAGAAGACAGCTATCTCCTGTATGCAAACCAAAATTAAATTACTATTCAAATCTTGCTCTTAAAGAGCTAAACTGCTGCTTATTTAGCATGTTATGTCATTGAAAGACATTCTGCAAACAAGGCAACACTGACAGCTTAGGCAAACTTGACCACTGGGAACATTTGACTGGCCTCGATGAAGCCAAACGCTGTATGCATAGATGAAGAACTTTCATATACTTTGTATGTTTTAGTTTTGAGCACAATTATGACCACTCCAGTACAAATGTGCTAAAATGTCTCTCTACATGTAAAACAGACATGCTTGTTGTAACAAAAAGACTAATTGTTGGGAATAGGTGACCACACAGAATTACCATTTAAAATAATTATTTTAAACATAAGTAATGAAAAAAGTCAAAGAACATAATACACTTTTTTACACTCACATAGATAGATAGATATGAAAGGCACTATATAGTTAATAGATAGATATGAATGACACTATATAGTAGATAGATAGATATGAAAGGCACTATACAGTAGATAGGAAAGGCAATATATATTAGGTAGATAGATATGAAAGGCACTATATAGTAGATAGGAAAGGCACTATATAGTAAATAGATAGTGCCTTTCCTATATAGTACACTGTGTGCACAATTATTAGGCAAGTTGTATTTTTGAGGATTAATTTTAATATGGAACAAACACAGTGCTATCAGTCAATCCAAAATGTTAATAAACCTGAAACCTGAATGTTTCACAACGGAAATGTGAGTGTGAACATCATCAGGGGAACACATATGTGCGCACAATTATTAGGCAACTATTAGTGTGCAGATTTATTATGCAACTAAAGGAAAAATGAAAATTTTCCCATCTCACTTGTTTATTTTCATCTGTTATAGTGAGAATAATAAACAAACACCTCAAAATTTACAAATAAACATCTCTGACATTTCAAAAAAAATCAATCAATCAATCAATCAATGACCAATTTAGCCACCCTTCTTTCCAATAACAGTCATAAGCCTTTCCATTCATGGAGTCTGTCAGTTTCTTGATCTGTTGACGATCAGCTTTTTGTGGAGCAGTGACTACAGCCTCTCAGACACTCTTCAGAGAGGTGTATTGTTTTTCTCCCCCGTAAATCTAACGTTTAAGAAGTGCCCACAAGTTCTTGATAGGGTTTAGGTCAGATGAGGAAGGGGGGCCATGTCATTATTCCTTCATCTTTAAGGCCTTTACTGGCTGGCCACGCAGTGGAGAACTTCGATGCAAGCGATGGAGCATTGGCCTGCATAAAAATCATGGTCTTCTTCAAAGATGTAGACTTTTTCCTGTATCACTGTTTGAAGAAAGTGTCTTCGAAAAACTGGCAGTAGGTTTGGGAGTTGATTTTGAGTTCATCTTCAATGCAAAAAGGTCCAACTAGCTCATCTTTAGAAATACCAGCTCATACCAGTACCCCACCTCCACGTTGGAGTGGAGCTCTGTGCCCATTACTGATCCACAGGTCCATCCATCTGGTCCATCAAGAGTCACTCTCATCTCATTGGTCCATAAAACCTTTGAAAAAAATCTGTCTTCAGATATTTCTTGGCCCAGTTTTGACGTTTCAACTTATGTTTCTTGTTCAGTGGTGGTTGGGTTTCAGCCCTCCTTACCTTGGCCATGTCTTTGAGCACTGAACACCTTGTACTTCTGGGCACTCCAGGTAGGTTGCAGCTCTGGAATATGAAAGCACTGGAGGATAATGGGTTTCTGGTAGCTTCACGTTTGATTCTTCTCAAATCTTTGGCAGCTAATTTGCGTCTTTTGTTCTCAACACGTTTCTTGCGACCCTGTTGACTATTTGCAACAAAATGTTTGATGGTTCTGTGATCACACACCAATATCTTAGCAATTCCAAAAGTGCTGCATCCCTCTGAAAGACTTTTTACAATTTTTGACTTTTCAGAGTCAGTTAAATCTCTTTTTTGGCCCATTTTGCCTGAGGAAAACTAGCTGCCTAATAATTCTGCACACCTTGATATAGGGTGTTGATCTCCTTAGGCCACACCCTCCCTCATTACACAAATACACATCACCTGACGTGCTTAAATCCAATAAGCATTCAAGTTTATACAGCTTGGAGTTGGAATATACGCATTAAAAATGATGATATGGTCAAAATACTCACTTGCCTAATAATTGTGCACACAGTGTAGATAGATAGGAAAGGCACTATATAGTAAATAGATAGATAGGAAAGGAACTATATAGTAGATAGACAGATAGATAGAATCACAAACACACCCAGATTGCACATATTACAGCTAAAGATTTCATTTTTTCTGACTACACTGCTTGAACACATGCTGTCAGGGTTACACATACCAATCTGCATATTCTTAACACATCTAAAGAACACTGTCACTCAAAGGCATATTTCCCATTTTTTTTGATGAACAACACCCCACCCACTTGACTATTTTCTCCACAATAAAACCATTTTACTTATCCACATCAGTTAAGTTGGTGTACAGCAGAAATATGCTTAGGCCTGTTAATGTAGTTAGGAGCTCAAGACTAAACAAGCCCAACAAACTACAAACCAAGAAGCAATACATGAAAATCCAAACCACATCTCTTTAACAGAGATACTTTTGACATCCATTTTTCTTTTTATGAAACATTAAATTCTCACAGTAGCAATGAGTTTCAGGTGAATATTGTAGAACTACCTATACTTATTTCAAGCTTTGAAATCACCTTTTCACTTGTACCGTTGAGTGTTTATGAATGACAGCAAACCACATTCTCAGCTGCAAACTGAATCCCACCATAAGCTTCACTTGCACTCAAGGCACTCAGTACATGCTGCTGTAGTGTACTGGAGGATCCAAACGCCATGAAGTAATCCAGAGCCTATTACTATGCTGGTACTGGGATTAAACGCATAGCACTTGGCCTGCACCAAAAGATACATCATATATGCGCCTAAGAGACATTCAAATAGCATTACTACTGAAAAATAGATAAATAAATACAGTAAGTATAGAACTTGCTTAATTGGTTAAAGAGTACTGCTATAAAAATGCAATTTGTTTAAAGATAAAATGTAAGGAAAAAATGCATTTTATACTAATGTTGCTACTATCAATGACCAAATACAAAGGTATGCACACAAAATTAGATGAACCACCCTTTCAGATAAATGGAAGCTCTATAAATTAAACTCTACAGGCATTAACCTAAAAAAGAAATGTAGCCACCTTCACTTAACGGACCGATGTAATTGCAGAGAGCAATTGTTTTCAATTATCTTTGAAAAATCTATGCCAGGTAGGTAACAGAAAAAAGTCAAGCAAAATGACACCTTTAATTGACTAACTAAAAAGATTACAATATGCAACTCGGAACCCTTGTTCAGGGAAGATGTAATACAGAAACTGGAGTTGCCTGTCTTTATATACACATTAAAACAAATAACAACCCTGGAAAACCTTTAAGAGAGACATCTTAAATGTAAAAAATTAATAGACCTCATCAGGCTAAGATTCATTAAGCAAGAGAGGAGCACAACGTATAGTCAACATCTTTGGATAAGATAATGTCCAACAAAGTCCTCTTTTTTGCTTGACTTTTCACTACATTCATAATGGCTAACACGGTACAACACCCTAGTACTACCAATAACCAACAGTCAATCGCTAAAAACATTTCTATTTTCATTTCCTCTACACTAAAAATTACAAACAAAATTTTCAGAAAATATACTAGCACAAAAAAGTTTTTTGTTTAACTGATATCTAGGCAAAAAAATAATGCAAAATTTATAAAACATGAATTTAGCAAACATAGCTGTTTTACTTTACAATATTACAACAATGCACACTGTCATTAGCAAGGCATAAAAAAGTAAAATGAGAAACAGCTTTCTTACTGATGAACGACTTAAGTGCTGAACACTAAATAGAGAAGAAAGTAAAATGACCAGCCAGCACAAGATGTAAAGTATGTGATGTGAATACATTTAGAAAACAGTGCTGCAGAAACTGGCATTCTTTATAATTATTCATTACAAGTGCTGACCAGAAAACAGTAAAGGTGATCTCAGGTTTGCATCAGACAGAAACACCAAAGATACAAACAGACACTATGCCCTCCAAGTTACAAATGACTGTTTATGAACAAACTAATCACTGGTGCAACAAACTGCACAGTAGCTATAGAATAAATGTAATTATTAATATGACTTAACATGTAATAAAGATTATTTAAACCACGAAGGCTCCATACAAGCTACACCAGTTGAGATGTCTGCTATGATATCATACCCTCTAAAAATCTGAAGCCAAGTTCACAAGACTGTACACTGTATGATCCAAAATAATACAAGGGCAATTCTAAGATGTTTCTTGTAACGCAGTATTTTCCTGTTATTCCAAAGTACTATTTGAACTTTAATTAAACTACCGTATCCTCATGCAGTACTTGAATCACTTCACGGTGGTCCTCAGTGTAAATGTCACAATACCTAAAAAGAATGGCTGAGGGCTGGCACGGAGCTACAATACAGCAGTATGGAGTCTATGTTGGTGCTCAGTTGAAACGTCTTCTGCACCAACTTTGCTTCTTTTGTCAAATGTTAATTTATATATTTACAAAGCACTTTAAAAACAACATCAAGGCTGACCAAAGTGTTGTACAATAAAAACCCAAATTACCAGACACGCAAAACCAAACGGTAAATGAAACAGAAACACATAAACACATAAGAAGTGAGGAGATTCTTAATAAAAAGTATACAGATAACCAACATATCATACTGGGTTAAAAGCCAGAGAGTAAAAATGGGTTTTTAAATAGGATTTAAAAGGCAGCTAGCGAAGGAGCCTGCCTAGCGTGCAAATGTTTTATGTAAACAGACTAGTGGGTAATGAATATTAACATATGCCAAACGTTATTGTAGCACTGACAAAAACACATACCAAATACTAAGAAATCTAGCACAGGTACTTTCATATTGATGTGAACCAACTATTACAAACGAGAACAGAAACAGCACTTATTTAAACACTTCTTCAGAAGTATCGCAAGAACTTTAGTGCCACGTTACCAGTCTACAGACCCGTCATTTGGTGCATAGTTAGACAAATTGGGTGGCAGTCACAGAAGACTTTCATGCTGTAGGAACAATCAAGCAGCCACACAACAGCACTTCAGACAATGGCTGCCTGGCTGAGACCTTACAGCACAAAGCCCTTAGGCTGGACTTACAGGAGTACAGCTTCCAGTGATCAACTTGATTAGCTTAATCTCATACTGTACCCCGGGTCCTGATAGAGGGGACCGATCTGAACAAATCAAACAACAAGCTGGAGGGTCCCAGAGCTCCGACTGAATCAACACACTGCCTAGCTGGTTTCGCATACGTCTATGTGACAGACCTTAAGATAAGACACTGGGCAGCGATCCGCAGAAACCCTACTGTCAGGCCAATGGGTCTTCAGAGAAACATACCCGAGGCAAGTGAAAGGCCAGGTAAGTGGGCACAAAGATGCGTTCTGACCTGATCTTGGCCAGGAGGCTCACAACTAAACAAGGCAACAAAACAGAGCAACAAAGCCAATTTGCCAGGGTACCAGCAACTACCTTTATCCAGTAATGATATTTTATCCTCTTTTGCTTTTTGAGAGTGTGATGTTAAACGTAGTGTAAAAATATATGGTCAAAAAGCCTTTCTTAATAAATTGTAAGGTTGTGTTGGATAAAAATGTTATTCCTATGGGTCAGAGGACATTAGTTTCTCTTAAGAGTATAATTAGCTGGCACAATGGGCAGTATTTGGACACCAGCTTGATTCCAATGCCAAAGTCTACAAAGAATACCCTCCAATTACTCTACTAATACTAAGAAATATTTCTACACTAAAGTACTCCTTTAAAAAAATTAATCAGCCTTAACAATGTGGCCTTTTCAGTCCGGATATGTTTTTTCTGTCTGCGGCCCTATTGTGTAAATAGAGGGCTACCAAAATACACCCGATGAACATACTGAAAACAGTTCTATTACAATATGATGCCAATCAGTTCATGAAGTCGCCAATTTAACACTTATTCAGGAAACAGTACAAAGAGCCCAAAGAAATTTTGGTAAATACTTAATGTACACTACCTGTTAATCAATGAATGCATTAGCTCTACAATTAGATGAAATTCAAACCACTATATCATCATGTATCTTCCAAATATGCTTTACCCGGAGTAGAGACACGAGGAAGCTGGAGCCTATCACAGCAAGCATAGGGTGCAAAGCAGGAACAGTCACTGGACAGGGCAAAACTCCATTGAAGGGTGAACACACACACACACACATACATAAAATAGGGCCAGCCAGTCTATCATTACCAATCCACCTAACATGCATGTCTTTGGACTGAGGGAGAAAACCGGAGTGCCTAGAGGAAACCCACACACACACAGAGGGAGAGCATACAAACTCAACACTGGGAGGGCTCAAGACGTGAGCCCTGCTTGCCTCACTGCAATGCAGCAGCGCAACCACTGTAAAGGAAAATTACATAATGCCCTTATTTCACTCGCCCTGCAAGTGGGTCCTCTAACTTGCAGGGAAAACTCTGGGGTTGGTGGCAGGCCTGGCACTCCAGCCACTGTAAAAAAAAAAAGCTCACACTGTTCCACTCCATTCAAACTACAGTAGTGTGCTGCTGAGATGTCACCGGCTGCACTCGGGTCTTATTTTGGGATCCTGAGGTGGTTCGTTGTGTGGTGGGTTCTGCAACTCACTGTATCAGAGCATGTGCTCAACATCTCTCCACCTCTCTTACCTTACTGTGCAGCTAAATAAACATATAAGAAAAACATGCTAATCTTTTGAATAAATAAGTTGTTAAATAATTTCTCTTATAAAATATTCTAGAAACAGTCAAATCAGAAAGGAAAATAAGAACTTAATAAAACTTTCTGTGTTATAGAAGACACATACTTGTCTTTTGAGTAAACAGATTCTTATGAAATAGGTTGAAAAGCAGCTACTGTATTTGTTACTCATGGAAGTACTAAAAGAATAGATTTAAGCCAAATTTGCGTGTGCTTATAATTAAATGAGGAGCGAGTATGATTACTTCTTAACTCTATGTTAAAGAAAAAATTCTGTCGTGCTACCTTGTTTCATTAAAACTGAAACATACGTCTCAGTTTTACATAATTGCTCAAGTTGACAAAAGCAAGTCACTCATACCCTGGTAAACCCCTCCAGATACTGTGCAACGCCTCTCCCATTTCCTCACTTAGTACATACCTCATTTGAGTATGGAGACCACCTTATTTGGTCACCGTAACGTACAGAGTGAAGACACCTTCCATGCTGGAGATTCAAAGCAGATGTTTCAGAGTGACCCCACCCAAACTCCAGCTGCCTACAGTAAAACCCTGAGGTCTTGCACAGCTGATGGCTTCCACCGGCTGATATCAGTTTGCATTCCGCAACTACCCCTTACGCTTGAGGAGAACCTGGAAGTCTACCTTTTTCAGTTTCAACCACCCTTTGCTTGTTTCTCAGGCCGTGCCCACGCTCTCTCACACATTCTTTTCAGGTCTGTGCCACCTCGTATGATGAAGACCAAACACACCTGAGGAACGATGCCAGTAGGAAGAACCTTTGCTCTTTTTAACAAGACAAACTTACCCGTGAAATAGTCAGGGGTTGGTCGAAATCCTTGCCTCCCACTAGCCTGAAGCCCCAAGGACTCGGCCCTTGTATCACCACGCGGACCTGCATAGTCTACGGTAGACTCCTACAGTTAGTTTTGCTAGGAGCTCGTGTAAACCCCTCTATAAATCGTAGAGGCGGTTCGACATGAAGGAGGTGTCTTTCTTACACATTACGACATAGTAGGGACTGCCTCTACAGAAAACCAGCTCTTCACTTGTGGGCGGTTAAATATCTGGGCAACACCGTAGCTACATTTTGCGAGGCTGATGGGGCGTTTACGTTTGCAAACTGACGAGCCATTTGTTTGTCCATCCAATCCAATGGAAGTACAGCCTTCCGTCAAGAAGAGGGCGGGACAGAGAGATGGGTGGAGCCTCCAAAAGGCGGCAACCCTGAAATGGCGGGCCACACCTCTCTTCCTGCTCGTCTGCGTGCTACTTGTTGTCTGTACGAGCCGGGCGGTCACTCCCAGCATGCCCATTTAAGGAAAAGTGACTTGAACAAGTTTGAAATAGTCAGCCTCGCATTTTTCCCATTCTTGATGCGGCTGCTCGAGGTGTTTTCTCGACAGTCCGAAAGGAAAAGGTAACAAAAGTGAGTTATAAAGGAGAACACGGAATAAACCTGATTTCCTCCGTCGAGGCTTGTCCTACCGTCCATCACAGGTATACATTAAAGCATTGTTTTGATTATTTCATGTGATTGTCATATATTTGTGGGCACTGAAATCAAAAATGAAAAAAAAAATTTTCCATCACGTAACTTTTTTTTTTTTTTTTTTTACAAAGACCCACTTTTTGTTTTCAAAAATGAGCACATATCTAGCTTGTGTCGGGACCCGAAAGTTCCGTGTATCCTACTAATTCAGGAGTTTACCAGGACATACAAAACTCTTATGTTTTCTCTGTGAATGGGACAGCAGAGCAAGGAATAGCCAGCTAGAAAAAAGCTACTGAGGCCATAAATATGTTCAGACCTAGCTTGGTGGATCCAAACACATCACGACATACTGTACGTCTTGATGTAAAACTGTCACTTTCAATCGTCAAAATTGAGAGGGTGAGCTCTAGCACATACTGCGTTTTGATTGGTGAATCATCGTCTGCAGATTGTTCACACCTAATTCAATATGCGTGTGCGGGACATGGAGGTAAATGAGAGAGCACACGAATGAATTACAAAGATGCTTACTGCTGCCGATTAAAGTCAAAGTTATTTCGCATTTCAGAGAGAAGATTGAAGATTTAGCAGAATAAATGACAATGTCACCTGCCCTTTAAGACTTCAATATCGATTAAGCTATTTTGGAAACCATCGGAGAACTGTTGCAATGGACTAAGCTATACGTCAGTACAGGTGACAGGTTATCTGCCATGGACGCCCATCCTTTGACATTCCAGCTGAGTCAATAGATCACTTTCTTTTATGCGGTTTAAAAGTACCACAGATTGCAGATCTCTATGGTGTATCAGAGACGACGATCACAAGGCGAATGAGCCAGTGTGAGATACCGTGAGCTGAACCTGTATCAGTTTAGATACTTTGACAAGGAAAGCCCAAAGCAGTGGCAACTAATATTTTGGACTGAATATTTGACCCTTGTTTTACGAGAAAAAAAGTCAGGTGCGTATTCGATGCTACTTTTTCAAGCAACTTTACAGCGCTGATCAGCGGCAAACATAATTTTTTATCTGACTCACCAATCAAAACACAGTGTGTGCTAGAGCCCACCCTCTCAACCTTGACGAGTGAAAGTGACAGATTTATCTCAAGAAGTATTTCATGATGCGTTTGGAGGAATATTACGGACAAAATTAATTATTTAAATATAAATACATTTATTTATGGTGATATTTTATAATGTTTTTATTTAATTACGTATTTATTTATTTATTATTTTATTTTGTCCAAAATATGCTTCCATAGCATTTGGACGAATATTGCGGACAAAAGTAAACAAACAAATACATAAATATGCAACACCACATTTATTTATATTCACATTTCTTGACACCTTTATTTATTTATGCTCTCATTTCACACAACGTTTATTTATTTGAGCATTTATTTATTTAGTTTTGTCCAAAATATTCCACCATACATATTAGGCTTTCTTTAATGAAAGAGTTTGTCAAAGTCCTATCGAAACATTAA
The DNA here is from genome assembly GCA_026402145.1 of Polypterus bichir lapradei. Taxonomy (NCBI): domain Eukaryota; kingdom Metazoa; phylum Chordata; class Cladistia; order Polypteriformes; family Polypteridae; genus Polypterus; species Polypterus bichir. Next base: position 2,187,387 of record JANRMT010062811.1, on the reverse strand, counting down.
GCCTGTTTTATGTATTTGTGGCAGAACTGTCTTAGTTTGTCTAAAGGTAAATTGAAAATATTGTCGGACCTGGGGCCTCATGCATAACGCAGTGCGTAGAACTCACACTATAACATGGCCTAAGCACAAAAGCGGGAATGTGCGTACGCACAGAAAAATCGAGATGCATAAATCTGTGTGTAGGCAAACTTCCACGTTCTTCTGCTACATAAATCCCGGTCAACGTGAAGAGTAACACATGTGCACACGCCTGCTGTCCCGCCCCGTCTTCTCCCAGAATTACGCCTCTTTGAATATGCAAATCAATATAAATAGCCCTTAAGCTCAACCTTCTGCGAAAAGACAATGAGAAAAGCAAGAGGGAAAATAGAAGAATTTCAGCAAATACCAAGTGCAGGCAAAGAAAAATGTACTATTTTTTGGTTTAAGCAGGTCGATCAAGTGACAGAGTGTCGGAGAAACTCAAAAGCTCAAGTTCACAAAGTTGCACAGTGTCCGAAATAAAAAAGAAGTTGTCATATATCAAAGTCACCGTGAAAAGGCGAGTCGTAGCCCACCGTCTGAGTTTCATATGAAAGCTTATTAGGGTACAGAAAAAAAAAATAGGCACACAGTGGGTAAAAAGCATGAAATGTCAACTTTAATCTCTAGATTTCCACTTTAATCACGTAGTTTATTTTGTCATTAAAGTAGAAAATCATAAACTTCATCTTAAAATTGTTTAATTTACTAGTTTCTCAAATCCCATCGTAACTAAAGTAGCACATTAAATGCTTTGTTTTGTATTTGATCTTCTATGTGCTCTATGTGTGTGAATCACTACTTGCTTCTTAAACAGGCTTTCACTTCGTCCGACAGGACACAGAATCCATTACATTTGTGATATTACAGCTCTCTGAATAATTAAAATACTGAGATGTATACGTGATATCATTTTCATGATGATAGAAGTTAAAGCATGTTATTAAACATGGGAACATGGTGGCGCAGTGATTGTTCATGTCTCACTCAAGATGCTTGCTGCGCTGTGCGTGACCTTCGATGAAATACTTTATTGTAGCAGTGCTGTTTCTTTCAGACGTACTAACCTCCAATTCCTGTCCTTTCTTTTCTTTATGCAAGTAACCAATCGCCACACAATCAGCTCTGTAACAGACGTTAAGCCATCTGTAAGCTTAGAACGGCGATTCTTCAAAACATTTAAGAAACATTGAAATATCTTCATAGTACGTGTTTAATTATTCTATCTATCTATCGATCCAGAGTCGCGCCAGCTCCAGCAAGAATACAGCGCGAGGCAGGAACAATCTCTTAACCGTGTCCTCACATGTTTAATTATTAACAATATAGATTATTTAAATGAGGTTAAAGTTTTATCTGTGTAATATAATAAACATATTTTACTGCATTTCATCTTAAAAATGATATCGTCATCATATGTAAATATGCGCTTTATAAAGTGGCTCAGGTTGTGCAATATTATAACTGTATCGCAAGTTTACAGTGAGGTGATTGTACTAATAACTACAAACAGTTCTGCAAGGAGCACTTGATGGACTGATTGAGTGCGTTTAGAGTTCTTGGGATGAAACTGTTTCTGAACTGCGAGGTCCGTACAGGAAAGGTTTAAAGCGTTTGTCGTGTGAGAGCAGTTCAATAGACAGCATGACTGAGGCAGCGTGTGCTTGATGCTGTCTACCGAAAATTCTCTTTCTCAGCTTCTATAGATCTTTGACTCTTCACTCAAATACAGTGATATAAATACTCCGAGTGGTACGGGAGCAGCTGAAAGAAGAAAAAGAAGGTGCAGTGAGAGTAACAACGTTAAAGCAGCTATTGTATTTAGAATAGTTTGACCATTCTGTGGACCATTATATTGTTACAGGTTAATTACAATCAGATGAATTAAACTAATAAACAATACTGTATGCGGTTAATTTCAGTGTATTTATAAAGCCGCGTCAGGGATGTGGACCTGAAAAAGAAAGATAAACCACACGGGAACAGTAGCACTGCTTTGACGCTGGGTGCTTCCAGTCTACAAAACCGAGCGCAGAACTTGTGTACACCAGGGTATGAGCTACCATGGAAATGTGCGTGGCTTTACGCCAAGTTTAGGTTTTATACATCACAATTTGAGCTTGGAAATGTTCGTACGCAACATTTTTGTGTGTACGCACTGTTTATACATGAGGCTCCTGATCTTAGAAAACCGATTTCTGATGCAGAGTTTTATTGTGCCACAAATGACCTGCTGAGATTGTTGAGTATTATTCAAAGAATCCATTTCTAAGTTTTCTAGGTAACAATAAAGATCTGAATTATAAAGAAATTGTGAAAAATGTGTTAGTTAAGTTGAAGGAATTGGGTTACATCAAAGTTCACTTCTTTTTCACTTCAAATTTGGAATTTTTCTGAAAACCAGGATGAAAGGGATATCAAGGGCATAGAAAGAAGGTACCAGGGATTTTTATAATACAGTGTCTCCTCCACTTTTTCTGGGGACAACTTTTATTATCCTTTGAATGTATGTTTTTTTCATTTTCAGTCGATTTCCCTGGTGAGTCTTGTTATGACGACATACTAGACTGGATAGGTCAGGCAGTGCTATCTGAGTCCACTTTTTCCAGCTCTTCTTTAACATACCAGATACTCCTGGGTGAGTCGAGAGATACAGTGTAACAACGTCACCATGTGTGGAGTTTGTTTTTCGCTTTTTCCAGTGAGCTGGATTTACGACTAACTGCATGCTCATGTGAAAGAAGAAGAAGTTATTTTTTGCCTAATTATAGCGCTTAGAAGCAATTAATGATATCCTAGGGCCAATCCTGTGTAATTAGCTAATAGAAAAGTTGAATTTTACAGTCACTTATATTTAAAACTTCTAAAATTGTATGGTTTTTGTTAACAGATGCATATGTAAGAACAAAAAAAAAAAGAAATCGGTTCCTTATCTTATGGCTGCCCATGAGCAATTGAGTGAGTCCGTGTTGTGTTCCACCCGGCGTAGGAGGACCTGACTGATGTCTTCAGTTTTTGATGAGATCATTACTTCCTTTATAGAGAAACATCTGTTTGACTTTTGTTTTTAATATATTCTTCATGTAGATTTTTTTTCCCTGTAAAGACACATGCAAACAAATTAAGTGTAGTAATCAGATAAAATACTGTGCTTACAGTCCAAATACAAAAGAAAATGTCCGGGTCAAGCATAGACTGAATGCATTTTCTTTTTCTTTTATCTTTAGGTGCTCCGTAGGAATGATGTCAGTGTCATGTGTCATTACTGCATTTTTTTTTTAAAGTTTCCTTTATAGATAAATATAGGCATAATTTTGAACTTTTCACAGTAAAAAATCTGAAATATAGATGGCTGCAAATCAGATAATTGTGCTCTTTTTCTTTTGGGTTCATAGGTCTCTGTCACTTTAAATTCCATCCATTATCCAACCTGCTATATCCTAACTACAGGGTCACGGGGGTCTGCTGGAGCCAATCCCAGCCAACACAGGGCACAAGGCAGGAAACAAACCCCAGGCAGGGCACCAGCCCACTGTAGGGCACACATACCCATCCATACACACTAGGGACAATTTAGGATCGCCAATGGACCTAACCTGCACGTCTTTGGACTGTGTGAGGAAACCCACACAGACACGGGGAGAACATGCAAACTCCACACAGGGAGGACCGGGAAGTGAACCCAGGTCTCCTTACTGCAAGGCAGCAGCGTTACCACTGCGCCACCGTGCCACCCACTTTGAATTTCACACCATTAATAGATCCTAATACTCCGCACTAGTTTTGACTGAAATTATTATTTTTTCATATGGATTGATCTCTGTGTTGTGGATCTTCATTCCTTAAATATTAACTAAGCAAATTATTTAAGTTTAGTGGAAAGTCAGGGTTTTTAAAATTTTTCTCATTGGTTTTGGTGTACTATATAAACCTGTCATATTTCAGCTTACTGGCATTTGCAGGTCTTCAGCCACTAGGTCTTTTATTATATTACAGTATGACGTACTTAAGTATTCTATTTTTATTTTTGACACTGATAGGCATGAAAATTGTAAAGTGCAGGTTAGAAAATTAATTTTACAAATTTTATACATTTTATTAAATAAAGAGAAAAGAAAAAAAACGTGTGCCCACATCTACAATACAGACCGTATAGTTATACCACACTGCCGATTTGAACATCACATAAAGGGATCAGTTTTCTGAAGATCATCTAATGCTGTCTACCTAATTCTCTGCATGAAATGTCCTGACACTGCACTCTATGTGGGAGAAACTGGACAAACACTCCACCAGAGAATGAATTGACACAGATTCCACATTAAACATGGCAACACAGATGTTCTGTAGCGGCCCACTTCAACAGCCATGGACACTGTGAGAGGGACTTTAAAGTCACAGTGCTTATGGGCAACTTCAAAACACAGCAAGAGAGAAAAGAATGGGAAGTTAAACTCATGTTAAAATTTAAAACATTACAACATGGCTTGAATAGAGACAAGCGTTTTATAGCCAGGTATGAGGACTGTTTGCATCTCTCAGACTGACACAGATAACCTGTCTACAGACCCAAATTGTTTTGGAAAACTCATCACAAACTTCAAAGGACTTTGTTGGACAGTTATCTTATCCAAAGATCTTGACCATACATTATTGTTCTCTCTCTTGTTAAATTAATCTTAGCCTGAATGAACCTATTCATTTTTTACATTGAAGATTTTTCATTTAAAGATTTACCAATATTGTTTCTTGTCCTAGTGTGTGGATATAAACACAGGGAACTTCAGTTTCTGTATCACATCTCACCTGAAGAAGGGGCCAGAGTTGCCTCAAGCTTGCATACTGTAATCTTTCTAGTTAGCCAATAAAATGTGTCATTTTGCTTGGCTTTTCTCTACAAATTTTATAGTAATTGTAAGTAGAAAGAAAACTATACCTAATTAATTCAACAAGTATTTGCTGTGACACAAGAAAATTGGCTTTTATGTAATCAGTTGTTTAGAAATAATGTTACTAGTGCAGTGAACAGGCATCCCATGATTTCAAGATAATCATTTTTATGTTTATAACTCCCATACTGGGATTAAGCTCTTACAGCTTCTACCAGAAACCAAATCATTCATTCAGATAATTTACATTTACCTTATTTTTGTATGGCGATCTTCACTGAATGCAGGCGCAGAGTGCCGTGACAAGTTCCCAGGCAAAATGCAAATATGAACTTTTCAAATTACTAATGACATAATGAGTACACATCTTGACACAGATTTGTTTAAACAGACAGAAAAGCAAGTACTTTGAAACTGGTTAACATAAACAGATCCCATTAATAGCTACAGTATCTATTAATTCATGTCCATTTGACAACACAGGACAGGAAAATGAAAGCTCCAGTCAGCAGCATCTTTGAAATAAATAATTCTCTGAAAAGCTCACCGTTGATTATAACAGTGAAAGTCAAAGACGAAGTCAGACACAGTCACAGTCCTGGAGACGCAGGCCAACTGGCTACCCACCCCTCCTGGCCATTCTTTAGTATAGTCAGTGCTGGGCCATCTAATCTGACGACAGAATCTTTCCATTCATTGATTACAAGGCTGCTGGAATTTCAGCATTTTCCATGGACAGCAAAACATCTTAGCAGTACAGCAGCGGCATTAAGTGCAACATCAAGATTCTAAAAAGAGGACAGAATTGAGGAGCGTTACTAACTTAATTAATTATTAGTGTGTTTTCCCCAGTCAAAATGAGCCAAAATTTAATTTTTTCAACAACATGTAAAAGAAACATGTAAATACCAAAACGTTGACATAAATACAGTAGGACAGGTATGCCCATTGCTGTACTGAGGCAGTCCTTCATGTGATAAGTTTTGAGACAGTCACCAACGTACAGTCCGATGTTGCACTCTGTTCTGTTTCTTTGCAGACTTTTCTTATTTTTTTTCCGTTGCTTGCACATGAGAGGGCAGAATGTCAAAGCCTGATACTAATGAACAACGCCACCCATTGTGTTATTGCAAGCTGCCACTGCGCCAGGCTTAGTGACTTCCACATTTCCCCTGACATGAATATTGAATGTTGCAGCATTGTGAATAGTGCTAATGTCTGGCACATCCTTGCACTTGTTCGCAGTTGTTCTGCCTTTTTTTCATGCACTTACCGTCGCACCATGGTGAAGCTTCCTGTGGCTGAATTCACTGGGCATATCAGTTGTACAGTTGCCATATCATGGATCAGTTTCACTTTTCACGTCAATGTCTGATGACCAGCTCACATCGTCACTATCACTGGACTTGAGCAATGGTTCAATTTCAGTTCTTTCTAAAACTACCTTTACGGCATTTTGTTTGCCATTGTGTTTTTTTTTTGTTGGAGGCTCCGAAGCACTCCTGATTATAGATGAGTTACCTTAGAATTACCTAAGGTAACTCATCTATAATTATCTGGTGACAGAAAGCATAGAAATATTCTTTTTTATTTGCAGCCTGATGTTATTTCTTCCACTAGATAGCAACAACAATATTTATTTCTATAACACATTTTCATACAAATAGTGTAGCTCAAAGTGCTTTACATTATGAAGAAAGAGAAAAAAGACAAAATAAGAATTAAAATCAGAGAACACTAATTAACATGGAATAAGAGTAAGGTCTGATGGCCAGGGAGGACAGAAAAAAACTCCAGACGGCTGGAGAGAAAAAATAAAATCTGCAGGGGTTCCAAGGCCACGAGACCACCCAGCCCCATCTGGGCATTCTACCTAACATCAATGATCAGTCCTCATTGTATTCAGGGTTCTTATGGAAGGACTTGATGATGACGGTCATGTGGACTTCTGGCCTTCAATCCATTAAGGTAGGGACATCACGGTGCTTTGATCAGGTGGTGGCGGTGCAGGTCGCCACCACAGAAAACCGGAAAAAGAACAGAAGAGCAGCACAATACTGTCCCAAGAGTTACTTGGGCTTAACACCATCAAGTTTATCATTACATGTCACCCGAAGCCTGTCGGGGTTTACCCATAACTGCATAGAATTCTGAGTTGAGTTACGCTAAGGGTTAAAGCCAAGGAGTTTAATGGTTTATAATTATTGCATTGCTTATATTTTTGTACAATGCCTTATGCACAGCTAATCAGCAGCTCTCGTCATGGTATACTATACTAAAGGATGATTATTTCTCCTGGATATAAAAGCTGAAACTGAAAGGGCATCTCTTATATACTGCAAGCTGGGGGCCTTGTAACTAAAAGCTCAACTTTCTACTGTTATTTTAATATTTGGAATCTTTAGTAGGCTGGCAACTTATATATTAAGTTTAACCGGAAGCCACTGTAAAGACGTAAGAATTGGAATATTGTGGTTTTACTTTCTAGTTCTTGTAACGATTCCTGCAGCAGCATAACTGAAAACTACAAAAAGACCGTTTTGAACAGACTGTGAAAATCAAACTTCAATAGTTAATCCGATTAGAAATAAATGCATGAATTAATTACTCTGGCTCCTCAATATTTAGAGATATCTTAATTTTTTCCAACATTTTAAAGATGGAAAAAATTTGTTTTGAATAGGTTTGTATTGTGTTTTATTATAAGACATGATAGTATCAAATATAACGCCTAAGTTATGTGCATTTATTAAAACAGAATATTGTTGCGATCTCCATCATTCTCCCCACATAAATAACATATCTGTTTTTTTTTCTGTATTCAAAGATAAGTAGTCCTCATCCATCCACTCCTTTAACATTATTACTTAAAGCCACCATCAAAGAAAATCCATTTGGTCTAAAAGAAAGTCATAGGTGGGGATTATCTGCATGCAAGTGAAAATGAATGCGCTTAACGGACGCATGTGAAGTGAAAGCAATAAAGCTCGGAGTACCGAGTCTCATGGGACACCCGATTGAACTTTTGTATATCACCACAGAGTAGTTGTCATCATAATTTGGTAAATCTGAATTAAAGTACAGAATGACAGAGCCTGAGAGCCTCACGGAATTGAACAGACTTGTCAATCGTGTCAACGCTGCAGTTAAATCTAACAACTTTATTATTGTGGAGTTGCTCTCATCACAGTATATTAGAATGTCATTTACAGCGAGAGTTATTGCCATTTCTGCACTGTGACCAGTACAGAAACCAGAGTAGAATTTCTCAAATAAATTGTGATGTATAAGGTTAGACTGAAGGGGCATGGAGATGTTTCAAGTATTGATAGAAAGAAAAAGTAAATTTGAAATAGGTTTATAATTGTTAGGCGTATGTGGGCCATGCGTTTTTCAGCAATAGTCTGATAACTGACAATTGTGCTGTTTAGTAAAACACTATTGGCAATGCTAAGAAAACGCGCTGCCAGAACTAATTTTTATTAAAGTGAATCAAAGGGGACAGATTGTAGGTTTCAGCTGAGAACTCGAAGTTATGACTTCCTTTCCTGTTATGAAGTTAAAGTGACTAAAGTGTTGTGTGTAAGGCAAGACAGGGTTTGCTAATGTAATATTTAGTTGGCAAGGCGGGGCTGAAATTTGGGATAAAATGTGATTATGTAAAATGAAATTACTCACATAGCTATGTATTTAATTATAATAATAATATTTAATAACAAAAACAGAATATTCTCAAGTAATAAGTAATGATATGTAATACCGATAACGTGCAGTGAATACACTTGACTTGTACTTTTCATCCTCTTTCTCTGTCTCTGTCTATCATTTGTTTGCTCAGAGGTTGATGCGCTTGCTGTTTCCTGAGCAGCTCTTCTTTTCTTCACCCTAGCGACCCTCTGCTTCTCTTCTTTAGTTGGCATCTTTTCGTGTTAAAACTGATTAAGTTGGTGATTCTATTGCAGTTACTTAGTACGTTTTCTTTAAGTTTTCACTAAAGCTGGCACTTAAGTCTTCAATCTGCCTTAAGATATGAAGAGGTAGGGGAAGTGACGGAGAAGGTGGTAGGAATGAGAACAGCACCCGTATGCATGTGCCGCACCACCACCCTGCTGCCCGCTGCCGAGAGTTGATTCTACAATAAAATAAAATGAGGAATAACCTTGGAGGTCAATCATCACCCCGAAAGCGGATAGTAGACGTCACGCAGTACATGTGTAGCAAATTTCAGGTCAATAGTTCAAACGGTTTGTGAGCTAAAGGTGATTTAAAATCCTAGACAGACAAACAGACAGCCACAGTTGCGTATTATATAAAAAGATTGCTTTGTGCGTCAGCTTTAAAGACAAGCTTACTGTTATTAAAATATAGCAACACTCACCATTTTAATTGGGTGCATGTTCAAGAAGTAACAAGGATCAAAAGTGTGGTGCCATTATGGTAATAAATGCTTTGGCGATTCTGGAGAATGACTGGCACCATATGTGATAATGGTAAAGGGAAAATATGTTTTCATTTAAAATAACTGCCACTTACCAGGATATATTTTGTCTCTCAGAGAATCTTGATATGAAATTGAAAAACTGCCGATCGACTGTCTCTTTCAAGCTGTTCTCACAGGGAAAATGGCAGGTAGCTGACTGCTTTAAAGGGCTTACAATTTTTCTTGAAAGTTAAAGTGGCTGCTTGGATGTAACGTAACCCGGCCGACTACTTTCAACTGCAGAACAAAAAAATAAATAAATGAATGTTGCATCTTTGCAGCTACCCTTCACAGCAGGTGAGGACTTCTCAGTTATCTCTTGGGATCTTTATTAAGGTGTTTTCTCTTAACAGGCTTGGAAACTAGAAGACAGTATTTTATGAAGCACGGGCCTGCAGCAAAGGAACGCTGACAGGGTCTTCTCTTTTCCCCGCAGCACCAAAAAGCTGCTCATCCCCAGAGGCTTTGCCCTGCCAGCACTGACACCATAAAACAGCCTCTCCCGGACGGTGGAGTCACAAATGAAGAGGACAGAGCTCCTGCTCTTGGTAACTTCTGTAGCCACCTTGTTTTGATTTGTGGGGTTTTATTCAGCATAAAAGGGGTGACCTGGATGACACCCCAACGTTTTTTTCGGTGTATTTTGGTCTGCTTCCCGGCCACATTACAATAGTAAAACTAATGAATAAAGAAAAGAAGTTAAAGAATGAACTTGGCTCTTGCCCCAGTCTTTTAATATACAGTATATACAGGTATATTTATTTATACATTTTATATATGTGACTTACCAGCAACAACATCAAAAAAAATTATTTGTGCAGGCCATTTAGCAATCATAGTCACCCAAAAAACTGCAAAGACTATCGAACGCATTTTAGAAGCAGATCTTGACATTTTCTGAGGATATTACTGCAGATTGAGGCTACTACAGGGTGGTCCAGATCTAATTATGCAGATCCAGATCGTCTGGATGACTTTGATTTATGCGGGGACGATTCCAGTTCGGCACAAAGACGATTCTTCATGTCGTCAGTTCGCACACTTCTCGATGGTCCGGGATTTTTCAGGTGATTTTCTATGTAATAAGCTTAATAAGTTATAGCGTAATGAAAATTGCATAATTAGATCTGGACCACCCTATATTGAGTACAATGGAAACCAAATGAACCCCAACAACTGAATGGTCAGTAGAGAACTTGAAGTCTATTAGTATGGCACTTGACTCAGACGTGACATCATACTGAATGTTTTGGGTATCACGCAATAGAACTTTGTGCCATAAGCAGCATTCAAACAACAATGTTGCTAAAATTTGAACTAATAATACAATAGAAAAGCTAAATGGTGCTACGTTGGGCCTCGTCTGCTGCAGCTCAGTACAATATGGTGACCAGTATGACTGAATACACACCTTAACAAAACCACACACTATTACTGGCTACATAAAATCTACTCCCAGCTACTGGAGCCCAGTTCTGAAGCCTTCACAGTAACTTCAATTGTTAATCACATATCCATTTAGCCACCAAGGTAAAAGCCCTACCGGCCGATGCTGAAGTCCTGTTTTGTGTTCTGTTCTTTTCCTTTCACAAAGGTATGAGGGGATGCTGACACATTCAAACTGCTGTCCATAAAGTACCAACTTGGACTAAACTCTACAATTACAAATCAGGCTAAATTTTGGCTTGATACAGCCCCCCAACAACAAGAGAGCTGTGCTACAAATGTAAAAAAGTATCAGACACCAACATCTGGAACTGCCCTTTACGCCACAGCTGTTTCAAAGGGTGGTCCTAGTCTACGGAGCTCCATTATGACTGAAGAATCGCCTGCTCCATCTTTTGCTTTGTAAGCCTGTTCTTCAAGATAAACTGCTGAACTGCTTTCCATGCTTTACTGGGTCTTCCATCTGTCATATTCATTCTTGTCCATGTCCAGGCTTCTATCTGCGACTGACAAATATTGCATTCATTATTTTGACGGATCCCCAATTTTCATTTCTCTTGTGCTCAGGGGTTTTCTGTTAATTGCACTACACACATTCCTTGTAAAGGACTTTGAGAAAAGTATAAGCTTGAAGTGGTCGGTACAGTGGAGCCTGATAAGCGTTAAGCAGTAACTGTAACGTGGCCATTAAAACCCAACACACACACACACACACACACACAAAAAAGACACAGTGGTTAGTCAAAGCCAGTTGAATACAATTTATTGAATATTGCATAATATGGGAAATAGCAACCACAGCAGTAAATAGATGCTCTTTATTTCTTTAAGTTAATGTTATCAAATCATAAAGCACTGCAATTAGAAAACATTCAACACAAAATGCTGCAGCTGGTGTTTTTAGTGAGCTGCAGCTAACAAAAGTGTTAAACAAAATGTATTCAAAGTGCTGGGTATATACAACAGCGTCAGGCTGGGAATTTCATACACTGCTACAGGTGATAAATACGATTGTGGGGGTGTTTAAAAACTATGAGAGAATGGGACGAATCAAAAAATAAAAACAAAAGGCAAATAAAAAACTGCAGAGTCCCGTCAGTCTGACGTACGTCTTTGTCTGAAGTCAGTAGTGCACGTGGCCTTGTGTGCTGAACGTTACCGTGTGAGGTGTGCTTTTTAAAACTGTGAACTCAGACAGGCCCATCTCTGCCACACTTTTAGCAGTGAATCCCCCTACTCCCCCCATTTCATAAAACCCTTTATTAAATTATTCTTTTTTTCTATACAGGATAAGTACACATTCTGTACAAAAGCAAATGTACATATTTACATCATGCTCTATCAAGCGCGCTTCTCCCACTCCACACTCACCCTGGGAGAGTGTGTTCATCTCAAGTGTGCTAAGCTCAAGCTAGAAACCGCGGTGCTGATAGTATTGTCTGCAAACAGTTCATTTTGACAAATTTCTCTTTAATAAATTCTCTCTAAAAAAAGACTTAGACATAAAAATAGGCTTTCAATTGTATATTACTAAATGTGTCGCTCTCCAGCGAGTTAAAAAATAGCTTTGACTCTGCATTAGCTTAGGCCGCTCTTCAAAATCCTGCAGGTTAGAACTAAACCACAGTATCAGGATGGAAGCCATTTTTTTGTTTGTTTTCTGAAGTAAGTGATTGTTACGGTGACAGCTGGGTCAAGGTTCAAGACTTGCTTAATGGCAGTATGTATTGACAGCAGATAAAGGAGTCTCAAAGGATACCCATCTGGCACCTGTTAAAGCATCTTACATCTGCAACAAACCTTCAGTCATGGAGTTGGCAAGCTGGACTTTTTGCTCCACAGATATCATCATTCCGCCAAACTGTCTTAATGTTAAGAGCGATAGTTCGCTTCCCCCAACAACAAAAAGACTCGAAAATCCTTCTGGCTAAGGCTCGTCTACATTCATACACCCTATTTAACTAAGGCAGCCGACAGACCTGCACATGAAAGCAATGCTGCCATCCTCCTGCTTCTCCTTCAGACTGCAGTGCTATCTGCTTAGAACCACCACTGCGCCTCACACCATATTGACACATGCTTCAACCTTTTTCACTCTTTCCCAGTCCATCTTGCCAGTAAAGAAAGACGCTATTGTAAGTGCATTTTTCTTTTTTCTTTTTGAAAAAATAAAGTTACCATAACTATACTAAATAAGCTTTATTTAAATATTTGCCGATACTGCAGTGTGCTAGTTAAAAAGTCCAATACAAAGCTGTGTTTTATATCTGAATGGGCTTCACATAGTTGCCAGGAAAGGTGCCAAACTGTCTTGTTCTTCTGGAAGTACCTAAGAAGGAGGAGAAGAAAAAGAACATACTTCAGATGAAATCAAAAAGTAAAGCTTTCACTCCCTCTGCACAAAGAAATCTCAGTGGTACAATCCTGCAGCACGGCGTCCATGTTCATTTGACCTTGGCTTTAACTAGACTAATGGCAGAGTGCTGCACTACGCATGTTTGAATTACCCATAAGGCACTGCGAGCATGTTGTATTACATCAGCTTCAGTCTGTTGTAGTTACCACGTCATTTTCAAATTGCTTTTACGTTTTGATGGTAATTTAAGGTTTGGATTAATTTCTGTATTGGTTGATCACACATATCATGCATAATCCTTCTTTACACATTTGAAACAATCTTAATAAACTGTTGGTAAAATTTCTTATGTTTCTACTCTTGAACCTGGGGTGCCTGACTTTTAGCTATGGAATGCTAGAAGTTTCAGACATTGATTGCACCCAGCAAATGACAACTAATTATCTAACTCACTGACCACAACAAAAATGGCTCTCATTCGTCTGATTGATTTTTGTTGTTTTAACGCCTTTAATAACTTTAATTTTTTTTCAGAGCATTTACAAATTCACATTAATCCTAGGACTAGCCTTCTTCATGTCTGTGTGCTGTTTTGGTAGACTTTGCCACTCAGCAAGTCAAAGTCGGGCAAAACTCACCTGGGATGAGTTGAGAAGGGAAGAGTCGTATTGTTGGAGTTGTAGAGTGTGTATGAGGTATTTCTGACAATGGATCTATTACTTGGCATCTGGAACTGTGTCTGTGCTGCTGGGTCTGGGGTTTAGGATGCCATAACAAACTTATTTTGTAGGTCCCTGCCAACCAGATGGCCAGGAAATCCTGCCTCCTGACAAGGACTTACTAACCAATCTGGTTGGGATGCCCATCCACCCACATCCTTCCACTGAAAGGGTCTCCCGGCCAAGTAAGGAGCCATCCACCCATCCCAGATGGGATGCCACCCATGTCGTCCACTACAGGGTTAAACATGAATATGGTTAAAAAGACAGTACTTCTAGACAGAAAGTTTCTTTTAGTAACAATAAAATATTTATTCATTGGTTGTTTTATACAAGCAGGGATGCAATATAGTTATTAACGTTGTTTTATCTGTGAGGTTGGCGCATTAAGAGGAAAGATGTGTGGGCCTGACGTTCTACATTACGCAGTAGTAGTGCTGCTGCCTCGCAGTAAACAGATCTTGGCTTCACGTCCCGGGTCTTCCCTGCATGGAGAGCACTTCGAGTAGTGAGAAAATCGCTATGTACATGTAAAGAATTATTACTACATACTCCCCTTGACTGCTTTTTAGGTGTGTCCACATATAATCCACAAAGCGCCCATTGTGGACAGACAGACAGAGACTTTCACCTGAAACAACTCGGCCTCCCGTGGGGCAAATTTGTTGAGATGTGGCATGCTTATTCTTCACAGAAATTTGTCCAGACAGTTCAATTTTTGTTCAGACGTCTCGAGCAGGTTGTGCTGTATGAAGTTTTAAAATTTTAAAATCTCCCATTGAAAAGCTTTGGCAAATTTGCAGATTCATCTATCTTAAAATGGAGAAATGTTCTGTGTGACTTCAACTAGGAATTCATTTACTGTTTCAATTTAACCTGAGGAGCAGTTGCCTGAACTTGTATATTTTGTATCTTTTGTATATTTTACTCGTCTGACAGCTGCTTGGATGCCCAGTACAAGTGAATCAGATGCCGGGCACAGCGCACAGGCAAACAACCCGCACAGCGGCGCCCTTCTAATTGCTTCTTTAGGTACGTTAACTAATACAGTAGAGTACAAAAAAGTCACTTCTCTAGAAATAAATGGAAGGGGAAAGCGGATATGTAAACATAGGAACAGACTGAACAATATTATCTGTAGATTATTATTGTAAAGAACCAACATTATCAACCTGCAGCTAAATGGTGTTTGAACTAATTAATAACATGGGAAAGGTGCTGATGTCCCACCTGATATAAACACAAAATGGATTCTGAAATGGACACTAGTGTCAGGAGGTGGGGGGCTTCAGTGGGTGAAGCTCATGATCTCTGGCTCCCAGCCCCAGATCTACACAAACTACTGCAGCACCATAACCCACCCCATTTTATCCCACACTAACCCACTTCTGCTTAGAGCCACTTCAGTCCCACCTGCACACTGTCATTCCAAGCTACGGTACGACATGCTAAACATTTCAGACATTGATCGTACCCAGCAAACAACAAGTGATTTCCTATCTCACTGACCACAACAGAAAATGACTGCTACTTGTCTGATTTTATTTAGTTATTTTAAAGGCCTTTTAAACTTCTATTTTTTCTGGGCATTTACAAATTCGCATTAATCTAGGAATAACCTTCTTGATGTCTGTGTGCTGTTTTGGTAGACAATGCCCAAAACTGATGTGTAGCAAAAACAATGATTCAGACCTCTTCTTTTATATTTACGCAACTACAACACATTCTGTTATAGCAGGCTCCTCTAACACAGTTCTTGCATGAATAACATTAATGGCTGGCTATCTGTTAACACTTGTATGTGATGTCTGGTAGTGTTATATGGAATCAGGACAGAATTTCAGCCTTCTGTGCTCCCTTTTGTGTTGTTTCAATATTCCCCCTACTTCTTTGTTCTGTGCCGGGAGTATCCCAGTCTTTTAACAACTATCATAAGATAATACCGTGTTTCCCCGAAAATAAGCCCTAGCAAGATTTTCAGGCTGCTCTGTAATATAAGCCCTACCTCAAAAAAAAGCCCTAGTCAAGATCGTCAGCTGAAAAGCATGGCGCCTAAGACCGGGTTAATACTTCACGCGATGTGACACGTGTGCCCGAAACATCCATTAAATTCCGAGGACACCTTGCCACAGTATCTCTGAAAAGGATGTTTAATGATTACATCCATCAATCCACTGATGCGCACATTCCAGCAAGCATCGGGCATGAGGCAGAAACAAAATCCCTGGATGAGGCATCAGCTCATCGCAAGGTGAACACAAGCACTCACATACACTGGCATCATTTTAGTGTCACCAAATTCCCAAACCTTCATGTCTTTTGATGGAAAAAGGGGCACACTGTGGAAACCCACCAGGAAAACATGCCAACTCCAGGCAGGGATCACAAGCAATGTGACTTCGTACTGTGAGATAGCAGCGCTACTGCTCCGCCACCGTGCTGCCCCCACATGTGTAATTATTAACCGTATTCATTATTTAAACAAAGTTAACGATTTATATGTAAAATGTAACATATATAACTTTAATGCATTTCATCATGAAAGTGATATCAAGTATAAATGTAAGATTCTAAATGTGCAGAGAGCTGGCATATCAGAAATGTAACGTGTTCTGTGTGGCGATTGCTGCTGTCAGTTCAGTAGGAAGCCCCAGAAGCACATAGTGATTAATAACTGGGTCGGTTTTAAGATGACATTTACGACTGTCTGCTTCAATGATAAAGTAAACTACGAGGTTAAAGTGGACATTTCGAGGTTAAAGCCGACATTTCCACTTTAATCACAAAACGGACAATTTCACCATGTCCTTAATTTTTTTCTCTGTGGCTCAAATACGCCACCGTACACACAGAAGATGGCATGTGAGACTTTCAAAATGTATCGTGTCATTACTCTGGGGAATATGCGACGCTTGAATATAAAAGCACCACGAATGCATTTGTATGTCGGTATTTTGCTTCACCACATCGAACCATTCATCAAACATCGAAGCGCACACTTCGATCCTGGAGGATTCTCAAAGAGGCTGGAGTAGCAAAAAATTCAGGCTGGAATTCAGGGTTTGAATGTGGAGAGTTATGACGATATTCCAGAAGAAAATGGCATGACTGTATCTGGATAAATGTATATTGTTGTATATGAATAAATATAAGAAATCCCCTGAAAATAAGCACTAGTGAATCTTTTGGAGTAAAAATTAATGTAAGACCCGATCTTATTTTCGGGGAAACATGGTAGTAATAATGTCATGTGTAACTCCAATGATAGAATGCCTTGATGTACACGAGCTATTATGAGTGTTTTGCTTCAGAAGCACTACATGTACTGCAGTGATGTTAAGCCTCTTCTCCATTGTTGAGGTAGGGTAGATCAGGCAGTGTAAAAGGCTTGTATGGATGTGCAAAAGTATGATTAATGTATCAAAACTACCATACCCTTTTCTAAGCCCTCTTAATCCTGAGTAGGGCTGAAGTAGGCTGGAACATATCCCAGAAAGCATATGGTACAAGACAGTGACGAAAAAGCCCTTGGATAGGGCAACAGTCCATTGCAGGGTGAAAACGCTCACATGCATGCACACCACATACACACTAGGGGCAATTTAGTGCCGCCAGTCCACCTAACCTGCATATCTTTGGACTGTGGAAGAAAACTGACACCAAAAGAACCGCAGTCTCTAAGCAGGGAGGACCAGCGACGCAAAACCACAAGACTCCATACTGCGAGGCAGCAGCGCTGTGCTGCCTGTATCAAAAATAACAGAGAATATTTAGAAATGTAAAATAAAACAAAAGGTACTAATAATCATGCAGCCACAGTATGGTCTACAAGCCACAAGGTTGCTGGTATAATCCCAACCACTGACGGACTCACTCTGTGACCCTAAATTAATCGTATAACTTGTATAATTTTACAATATACTTGTGATGTGTAAGTCACTTAGGATAAAAGCATCACCTACACACTTGAAGGCAGGCAATATCCCTTTATAGTGGTAAATGTCTTGACTAAATGTTTCTGGTTCAGTCCCCACCGCTAGCCATCACGCCACTAACCTGCCAGGGTGTCAATGTAAACAGCTGTAATATTCTGATTTGCACGTTATCTTGGATAAAACATTCTGTTAAATAATTAAGATATACTTGCATAAACTTACCAAACCTAACCCATGAGTAGTGGGGACTCTTATATCTTTTAAGGAGGGAGCCTCCTGCTATATTTTCTTTAGTGTCTTGTGTCTCCCATCATTAAAAAGGACTTGTTAGCCACACATCAGAGTCTCGGGCGCCAGGCACAATGCCAGAGTCACAGAGAGATCTACCGATAGTCCAGGATGTTTTTATTTTTCTCACTCTAATTTGCCTTCTTTAACTGTAATTCTTTTTTGAACAAATCAAAGCACAGAAACTGCACTCGTTAAAGTAGTAAATGATTTGCGAGTGAACGCAGACAGAGGCCATATATCTGTTCTCATCCTCTTAGATCTGAGTGCTGCATTTGACACTATTGATCATAATATTCTTAGAAATCGCCTTAGTCAATGGGTGGGCCTCTCTGGCAGTGTCTTAAATTGGTTTGAATCCTACCTGACAGGGAGAAAATTTTTTGTTAGTTGTGGTAATTACAAATCGAAGACATATGATATCCGATATGGTGTTCCACAAGGCTCTATCCTGGGTCCGCTGTTATTCTCAATCTACATGCTTCCGTTAGGTCAGATTATCTCAGGGCACAACGTGAGCTACCACAGCTATGCTGATGACACACAGCTGTATTTATCAGTAGCACCTGATGACCCTGATTCTATTGATTCACTAACACAATGTCTGACTTGTATCTCAGAATGGATGAATAGTAACTTTCTCAAGTTAAATAAAGAGAAAACTGAAATCTTAGTGATTAGCAATAATGGATACAATGAGGCTATTAGAAATAAACTGGATACATTAGGATTAAAAGTCAAGACGGAGGTAAAAAGCTTAGGGGTAATTGTTGACTGTAATCTGAATTTTAAATCGCATATTAATCAAATCACTAGGACAGAATTTTTTCACTTAAGAAACATAAGTAAAGTTAGACCTCTTATATCACTGAAAGATGCTGAGAAATTAGTTCACGCGTTTGTTTTCAGTCGACTAGATTACTGTAACGCACTCCTCTCAGGACTACCCAAGAAAGACATAAATCGTTTGCAACGAGTGCAGAATGCAGCTGCTAGAATCCAAACTAGGAAAAGAAAATCCGAGCACATTTCTCCAGTTTTAATGTCACTAAACTGGTTGCCTGTGTCATTCAGGATTGACTTTAAAATTCTGCTTATGGTTTATAAAGCCTTAAATAATCTCGCCCCATCTTATATATCGGAATGTCTGACACCTTATATTCCAAATCGTAACCTCAGATCCTCAAATGAGTGTCTCCTTAGAATTCCAAGAACAAAACTTAAAAGAAGTGGTGAGGCGGCCTTCTGCTGCTATGCACCTAAAATCTGGAATAGCCTGCCAATAGGAATTCGCCAGGCTAATACAGTAGAGCACTTTAAAACACTGCTGAATCCGTACTGACCCCTACTCTCTCTTCTGTTTCTTTTTCCGGTTTCTTTGTGGTGGTGGCCTGCGCCACCTCCACCTACTCAAAGCTTCATGATGCTCCAACAATGACGGATGGATTAAAAGGCAGAATTCTACGTGACCATCATCAAGCCCTTCCATGAGAACCCTAAATCCAAAGAGGACTGTTTCATTTATGTTAGGTAGAATGCCCAGAGGGGACTGGGCGGTCTCATGGTCTGGAATCCCTACAGATTTAATTTTTTTTCTCCAGCCGTCTGGAGTTTTTTTTTTGTTTTTTCTGTCCCCCCTGGCCATTGGACCTTACTCTTATTCGATGTTAATTAATGTTGATTTATTTTATTTTCTTATTGTGTCTTTTATTTTTCTATTCTTTATTATGTAAAGCACTTTGAGCTACTGTTTGTATAAAAATGTGCTATATAAATAAATGTTGTTGTTTTTTAGCTTATATTATATATAATATAATATAATTTTTTAGCTTATATTTTGTATAGTATACCATTTAAGTGACAACCAACTTTTGTACAACAAATAGACTTTTATCACAGAATTGCCAATGAAATACAATGAAGAAATAAGACAAGCACTGCACTCCCCACTATCTGCCTATCTTATCGAGGAAACATTTGTGGAGGTAACAGCATGTTGTGATCAAATCTTTTATAATCTTATGGCTTTACTATTAATCCATTTAACATAAATTTCATATACAAAAGGAATATGGTTTTTAAAATGCTTCTGTATAGGATACAAATATAAAACGTGTATTGCCAACTTAAATATTGTGGGACGCTTTGCGTTTATTTACTCATTGACAATTACAACTGCACTTGCAGAGCTGTGCAGAGGAGAATGGCAGCTACTGCCAGGGTGTGTACCCAGCTCAATGGTGGAGTTATTCCTTATTTTAACGGGCTGTCTGGCTAATAAGGAAATAATGTAGACATCAGTGTGACCTACAAATGAGAATGGAAGCCACAAAGCTGAAAATCAGCCTCTGAAATCAAATCAATGTGTGCCCTTCAGCAGGTTATTTAACTTGTCTTAATAGCCTTAATAAACAGCGCTGGCATCTGAGTTTGTACCACTTAGAGTAAATACTGATTAAATGCTCTCGTTAAAACTTGCTAACCCTTTATCATTATAACTGAGTCATTAAATGCATGCTTCCTTTCCATCTGCTTGCTTAACAAAATATAAACTGACAGCATTTTAAAAGGTTTACTTTTACTTGCCAACAAACATACCAACAAACCAGCCATCATCGCACTTTTCCATGACGTTTACAATGTCGCCCTCCCGGAGCTCGAGTTCATCATCGTTCTGTGGCACATAGCTATACATAGCCTGGAAGCTGTAAGACAGAAACACAAACAGTGCTGTTATCGAAGTAGAGTGGCAGAGTCGAATGTGTCCTATAAAGGCAGAAGACAGCTTTTATTTATTCCAGTGCAGTCAATCAAGGTGCTTTGTTGATACAAGGTCCACGTTTCAGATATTCATGTTGTTAAATTAACAAAGCTGGATTTACTCTGAAGATTTGTTCCTGAGTGACCCTTGTTTTCCATTTCATTTAGTTTCTTACCAAGAACACAAATGTATGCTTTCAGCACATCTGATGGAATTATCCTGGTGTTAGTTATATTAAAAACTTCTGTGCTTTCTCACTTCAAGCAATGGCGCAAAGATATGTGCTTATGTTTTATAGTAAAACTAGTGACGGTACCGGTCGAAGGCAGGTAATAGAATAATCAAAAAGTATTTGCTATCTCGTGCCCTACATGCACTTTCAGAGCCTTTCTCTGTGTCTGTGTGTGTCTGAATGTCTCTTTACCCACCAGCACTCCCTTTCTTGAGCGCATTCCTGTAAAGACTGCTTCTCGGACTTATTTTCATGGTGCCTTTCTGACCTCCTGACCAGTTTAATACTTGCCGTCTTTGAAGGCGACTCTCTCAGCACGCCTCATACGCCTTCACTCCTCCTCGTGCAGCTCACATTCACACTGCCTTTTTCTTGCTCAGAGGGACTGGACAGACTGACCTTAATGTTTTATTATATATTAGATAGGTGTTATGAGCTTTCTCAATATATTAAAAATATTTTTTAAAAAGAATCTTTTTATTCCCATCAACCACACTCATATTGAACACTAAACTAACAAACCTAGTATATTTGTAACTCTTCTGACTATTAACAATGGAATTTAGGACAACAAAACAAGAAAATTACAATAAGGAAGAATCAGCAGCCCTGTGTGTCATAAAGGTTTTCATCTGTACTTTACATGTAAATCTTAGGCCGTGTTGTGTTGCTGATGGAGTGCAGACATGAGGTCTGCTTCAGCCAGGCATTTACTTTAAATATGCTTGTAGTACTAAGGTGTTGTACGGTGTTAGCCATTATGAATGTAGTGAGAAGTCAAGCAAAATGACACCTTTTATTGGCTAACTAAAAAGATTACAATATGCAAGCTTTCCAGGCAACTCATGCTTCTTCAGGCGAGATATAATCAAGGCCTGAGTTGCCTGGAAAGCTTGCATGTTGTAATCTTTTTAGTTAGCCAATAAAAGGTGTAATTTTGCTTGACTTCTCACTTTAAATATGCTGCAATTCATTTGTTTCTGCTGTTTGAGACTGAGAGTCCTAATCCAGACTCTGCATTCAACCTTGGCCTCCTGTAGTTTCAAGTTAGTATTATAAATAAAATAAATAAATATTCACAATTATCCCTGCTATTACTCTTCCCTGTGGTGGGCTGGAGCCCTGCCCAGGATTTGTTCCTGCCTTGCGCCCTGTGTTGGCTGGGATTGGCTTCAGCAGACCCCTGTGACCCTGTAGTTAGAATATAGCGGGTTGGATAATGGATAGATGGATGGATTCCTTTTTCTGTCCACACCCCGTTGTTTACTGGGGTATAATTAGCTGGGTTTCTTTGTTTTGCTGGCAGAGTCGTGTACCTTATCTGTGGTTTAACCACTGCTGGATGGTGTAGAGGGACTGGTGCTCTAAGCCCCCTTATACAAATCACTCAAATAACAAAACTGAAGCAGTTAAGGCTTCTTTTCATTACCATTACATTGCAGCTTTGCATTATTTATATGAACAAGTTGTGACTTGTGGACTGATTAAAGGAGTAAATTGGTGTAATTTGTTAATTTTCAGGAGCCAGTTAGGCTCAAATATCTAAAATAAATTGTACATTTTTTGGATAGGATAACTTTTATCCATCTATAAAAATCACAATTTTTTTACAATTTTTTTTAAGGATACAGGAGAAAATAAGAAGACATGTTGCTTATCTAGTTGCTTCTTTTGAATTGAAACACAAAGGCACTAATAGTGAGGGGTGGATTTTAGTCCCACCACCTCCTTTATAACTTGTCACATTGTTGGCACTTGGAACCCATAGTAGCTAAAATTTGAAAAGACTGCAGAACCAATCAATACTACTGACTCTCTAATGTGACTCTGAGTGAGTCACTTCATACTCTGCATAAAAGCCTTATCTGAATAAAATAAGGATACCACTGAACTGAGCATATGATAAGATAAAGAATGGGCACTTACACTTCACTGATGATCTGAGGTCGGTCTGGGGTGCTCCCTCGTTGCTGAGCCTGGGGTTGCTGAGAAATGATGAAAGATTGTTTACTGTGATTAGAAGACACCTTGTGCAGCGAGTCAAAGGGGTGAGACAGAGTGCTGCAGTAATGGACAGACTTTTCTGCAATGTTCATGATTTCATTACACACCGCTTCCTGAGGGGCCACGCCATGCCACCCCGCACATACATGGACAGTCAGCAAGAAAGAGACAAGGAGTGTAGGAGAAAGGGCATTCCAGATGCATCAAGTGAGTCCAGTAAGTAACAACATCGCAGATCCAGTACCCCCAGAACAGGTGAAGAACATATCCAGAGGTAAGCGTGAAAAAACAGGCGAGACATAGAGAAATGCGTGTTAAATATTCACAAACAGTACAGAAGGGCACAGATTACACAAAGCGAGTTAGAAAGAAATGAATGCAAGACTTTCTGGAGCTCATGCATCCTGTTAATCAAGCAGATACTAACAAACTGACATACACGCAGCAACCACAAACTTGGAGGGGGCTTATCTGAAGCTTATTTATTAAGAGTAGAAAGGCTAACAATTGAAATCAACTTGCTGAGATCAAAAACACTGCAGTACTTGACAATTATCCACATTTCCTAA
Organism: Polypterus bichir lapradei; assembly: GCA_026402145.1. Lineage (NCBI taxonomy): Eukaryota > Metazoa > Chordata > Cladistia > Polypteriformes > Polypteridae > Polypterus > Polypterus bichir. Next base: position 2,163,687 of record JANRMT010062811.1, on the reverse strand, counting down.
CAGTGGTTGAAAGGAATTCTAAAATGATCTGATATATAATGAGGCAGAGTGGCTCTCTAATGGTTACAGAGCAGAGTTTAGTCCTTACATGTGATCCTATGAGTGTCAAATCATTTTTAGATGTGAACTTCAACAGCAGACTTCGTTGGTTTCCCCATTCACTATGAAAGGCATTTTATTAAATCGGTAACTATTACTTAGGCTGTTAGCTTTGTCAAAGTAGTTGCTTTACTCTGACATACATGTGTGTTACTGTATCAGAATAAATTCATAAACCTTAGACTAGAGTTTGTTCAAATGCAGTTAACGGTGGTTTTACTTTAATTAAAGCCAGAGTTACTTCTGCTTGCTTTGTTTTCATGAAATTAATGGTTAAGACTTTCTGTCTTAACTTTGTTTAAAATATATATATTTATTAAAATTGTAATCCAATGACAAGGCCACATGGAGGCAATCATCACCCAAGAAACAGCATCTCTTTAGGCTATTTTATTTTACTTGCTCTTATTGCTGCTCTTTCTTGTTATTTTAAATAAACTATGGACAGAATTCCTCAACAGTTTTCACTGCTTGCGCTGTTGAATGCAGACTTTAAAATTGCCACGCTGGTGTCAATTTTGTTCATTATCATGGTAATTATTGAATGTCACAATTTTTGCACCACATACTACATACTGTTGTATAATCTCTTGGTTTTCCTGAGTTGTTGTTTGACATACTAAATATTGTGTAACTGAAATTTACCTTTTTTTTTTTTTTATGATGAGAACATAAACACAGCAGAGTTCCAAAGTACTTATGAGAAAAGACAAATACAACTTGAAGTGACTGCCTACCAGTGTATTGTACTCAGAATGCTTGTATTGGACTAGTCTAGTTTATTTTAACTGTCATAAACTTTATAAAACTTTAGATCTAGAGGCCAAGTTATAACTATGACAAACACAGTATTTTGACTTGCAGCTTGTTAGCTGGTAAAGGAATATAAAATGAACTTGGCTGATCTTGTCTCAGCTTTTCACTTACACTGTTTTTATCTTCCTTCTATATATCTATATATATATATATATATATATATATATATATATATAT
>JANRMT010062811.1:2010025-2160171 GCA_026402145.1 Polypterus bichir lapradei | reverse complement strand
TATATATATATAAAATGAGTAGTGATGCTTTGTACATTGTGTTTTTAATTTTCATTATACATCAATGTTTTATTCATAATCATTTAAGACTGCAAGGAACTCAATGGCATTTTAGAATGTCTGCTCTGCTGAATATCATTTAACATTAAAGGAGAAGTTTGCCATCTTTCAAGTTGAAGTTATTTCTTCAGAATCATATGTAATATATGTAATAATTTGCCTTATAAAATTTTGGTCTTACGTAAAGCATTTTTTTTTATATATAAATTTTAAGAATACACTGCCCCCCCAGTGTAAGCCCAGATGTAAGATGCAAGAACAGGTGAGGTATAGATTGAAGTATAGATTCTTGTAAATTAAACAAGAAAGCACTCTGCAGTATAATTAATCTTTGTTACTTGTTTCTGCTGTGCCTTATGTGTTCTCTTTAGCCTCTTTTTGTGCTATGGCTATGCCTGATGTCACAACTATTTTGATCAGATTATCCAATCTAGTAGTGGAACAGGGGTCTACGAGTGACTGTATCCTGACATTTGTCAGCCACTAACGTTCTGGTGTGTTAATGGAGTACTGGGTGGGTGTAATAGCAAAGGGCAGATGGGGTCCTGCTAGCCCAGTGTTTCCCGACCTCGGTCCTGTCAAGATGAAAATATTTTTAAAAAATATAAGAAAAAAAATACATTATTCCCATATAACTGCTTGGTACATTTAAAAATAAATAAATAAATAAATAAATAAATATATATATAATTTTACCAAACTTCGTTTTCTAATTTCTATATTGTTCCCAAAACACAGAACTTGGGAAATAACACATCACCTAATTAGCCCAGGAGTCTCAGGTGGTCCCCAGGACCGAGGCTGGGAAACTCTGGGCTGGACTGAATTTTTGCTTTTCTCTTATCTGCTATTTGATTGTTTTGATGCTCTGTATTAATAATATTCAAATTCATAAATAATAGCTACAAATATTAAGAATTAATTAAACAAAAAGGTATATGTATATATTTGCATGTTTCTATTAATATTACTTTATTTTAAATGTACTTTGCTTGGAAATGTAATTGTCTTCAGGAAATCCTAGAGCAGTGGAAGAAGACTAGAATTTTAATTCCATTGACTGGCTTCATGTTTTGAAAGTAGTCACTGAGGTGGGAACAGTTTTACTCTCCTGTCTGTTTAAATGTACAAATAATAATTGATAAAAAGAGACTTCAGCATTTTCACTTATGTATTCATGCAATATACAGTCATGTGTAATAAATAAATGTTTAAAAAAACTTAGTAAGACAACTAGTTTTATGACTAAAACATTATTTATCCAACATATATAATAATTGCATTTCTACGTTCCCATTAATATTGGAGATTACTTGCAGATTTCCATCACTACAAATGTAACTTCTCAACATTAATTAATGGAAGGTGAGTTACTTTATTATTACAGAACAGACAAGGAGCTGTGATGCATGAAAAGACATGATGTCACCGTATTTGCTATAAGGTTGATAAATTTATTTTTGGTTTTCCTAAACTGAATTTTAATCTTTATAATTGCTGTAAAGTAAGGCCAGTTGCATGTCCCTCACACCTGAAATATGCTAAAGGACAAAAGTTTATTTAAAAAATAAAATAAATACATAAAGATTTATTTTTAATATTTTGGAGGTTAAACCCCCTTTGCAAATGCAGGAGCCGTTTTTTTCTGTCTGATGTTTGTATTTAAAAATAAAAAGTAGCAGGAAAATAAAGTTAGAAGCAGGCCTCTTGAATAAGTGCATGCTGAACTTCAGTATTGGGACTGGTTATAAAGACCATTGATATAAAAATGTCTTTCTTACCACATAACTCTTTTCAGAGTCTGTGAGATCAGGTCCCGTTCTCAGTGGCTGATGAGAAGGCTGGAAGTCATCAGGCAGGTTGTAAGAGAACAAGTTTAGCAAGCGTTATTAGTGTCCAAAAAGGTAGCAGGAAGGACACAGACACAGTGATTATACAGAGGAAAGCATCACAGGAACACAAAGGACACAGGCCACAAGAGTGGGATATCTGACAGAGAGAAGCAGGCAACACTGAAATGGAACAACCATGCAGAGAAGCACGGAGTGAAATAAAAAAACAGAGACTGAGGAAACCGACATTCTTACACTCACTACCTTGTCCACTCCATAACTGATAACTCACAAAATGAAGCACAGAATAAAAACTGTAGCAAAGCAATTTTTTCAATGTTAAGTGGGGTCTTAACTGCAATGCCTGGTTTATGACTCAAATGAAGTTCTTGCCTACTGAGTAGCCCTCCTCACTGATATTAGACATGACTGACTTCAAAATAAATTATTTGGCACAATTTTATTATTTAAAAAAAATTCTTGGAGGCAGCAGTTCAGATTACATCTTCATATAATGTCATGAGCGATGCAATTGTTATAATAAAAAGTCTCCTGATGAGACAAGTTTGGGTGAAACTACTGGAATCTGTTCCAGCCAGTCAGAAACAGGAGGATCCACCCACTGAGCAGCTGCATCTTTGGATAAAGACAAAATAGTTGATGCAGCCTGGACATCATGTGGACATGCTGGAGGGATTAGATTTCAAAGACTTTCTAGGACTGTATTTGAATTCCCCAGAGGAAACTTGAGAATGTCGTGGGGGAAAACAAAACTCTGCTCAGTCTTGTGCACTTTCTCAAAAGATCAAATGATGAAGAAAAACAAAATAATGGAACAGTCTAATAAGTCTGCCCTAATGCAAACCATCCAAGAGCATCATGTCTCTCTCCCCATTAGAGCTATGATGTCACTAACTCAACTGAGAATCCTAATCACAGTTGGCTGCAACATGAAAATAATTAAAAGAATTTAAAAGTTACAGTGAAACCTACTCGGATTAAAGCACAGGCAATTTTCCCACAATGAAAAACTGAGCCAAAGATACATTTATAGGCATGGCAATCTGTTAAGCCTAAGAGCCCAAATGCTTATCATATAATACCCCCACAAACTTCACAGAAATCCTGTTACCACATTAAAACATTGTGCTAGAATCTGACAAAGAGCAGACCCTCAGAGTAGTGAAACCCTGCTGATCAGATGAACTAAAAGGTATCAATCCATTTCTAACCTTTATGCTTTAATAACATCTTGACATTTACTGAAAACAATTATGTGTCAGGCTTTAATAAACAATATACATAAAGATCATCACCTATGAATTATAATTTCAACATTATTGGCAAAGGTTTAATAAACAGAAGTATGATAATGTACATAACATGAATATGATGATACTGTAGCCACTTTATTAGGTTCACCTACCCAAGACACCCAATACACTTCTGACACTGTTGTACATGAACTCCCTAGGACGTACATACATTTATGTTGATTGCCACATGCCCACTGGCGTACTACTTTCAAAGCCACTTAAATCTTTAGATTTCTGCCATTCTCCCTCTAAATTGCACACATACCCTTCATTGTTAACTGTCAAGCTGATTTAAACAGCATGATTAAACAGTCAGTTTCATAGAAAGGGCAGGTGTAACAAATAAATTGACCACTCAGTGTGATCTTCACATGCATACTAAATAACACTCCAATAAGCTTGAGCTTTTTATGTGACCCACAAGTAAACACATACAGTAAATTCGTGTGTAAATCAAATAAATGCATACATCTAGCAACTTTCCTTACAGAAGAATTGCCTGGCTCTAAATAGCATAATATACAAACATAAACGCACATAAACACAAAGGGCCAAGACAGAGTAGTTTGCACAAAGCCGTAAATAAATGTGCTTTGCACATTACCACTGCACATTCCAAGCCTCCATCGTCACCCAACAAGACAAACTAGCTACCAGATTTTATGATCATAAGGGGCACATTGCTAATGCAGTCCTAGTCACTTCAGTCATGTTTCTTCCCAAATGCTTACACTTACAGCATAGGAGTTTGTGTTCATCATGCTTGCTGGAAAGTCGGTGGACAGAACAGGACTTCTTGAAGTCACACCTGGGTAGATGACATCGTTTTTCAGGGGCTGTCCAAAGAAAGCACAGTTGTTGATATAAATTACTACATGTGTCACAGTAAGCTTTACAACAAACCGTACTTTTTATTTAGTAATCCAACTCAACACAGGGATATTAACCACACATGTATTTGTTAAACATGGATATAACAAACAAAAACAGCAAGTCATATACTTTGAAACAGGGAGTTTTCTTTAAATATTTGACAGGCAAAAGAACTTCGCTGAGTGTAAAGGAGGGAATTTATTTTGGCTGCACGTGTGCTGGGCACATGACCCTCGTGATAATCCTGTACAGTGAGACAGAATTAGAGATGGTTTCCGTTATTGCTGTTCTCGGAAAGATTTTCAGGATTTATCTGGACAGCAATTTAATTTGATCTTGTCTTTAATAAAGATGTAAGATAAATTCACACCAATACTTCAGGTGATTTTGTTATATCAAATGAACAGCAATCCAAAGGGATGACAAATTTCACTATGGGTTTTCTACATACGTTATTATACACAAACTATTCTCCAATGAAACACCAGTAACAATCAGCATTATCAGTGTCATGTGGCCAAGCAGTCCAATCATATTCCACATAGATATTAGATAGGACTTCCAGTGAAATGTTGTTAATGTAAAATGTTTATAAATGAAGCTCAGCTGACTGCAGATGCTTAATTACCTGGCACATGGTGCTCCCAGCTCCGATTGAGGGCTGAGGTCTGCCCTGTGTGGCAGAAGGTTGGAAATAAGCCAGAGAGGCGGACTTTGGTGGTGGAAGAGGAGGGCTATGGCTTTCTCTGTAATTGTCAGCATTCTTCAAAGTGGTGAGGAAAAAAAAAACAAAAAAAAAAAAAACAACCAAAAACGAATTATAGCATGCTTTACAGCATTTGTTTATTCACTCTCACGCTGTTAAGACTTTGATTTTCTTTTTGGAAGTATTTTTTTAATATGAATCTATTTAGGAATCACAATAAGATGGGTGACTTCCAAAAATTACTTGGGGTCACGCTGGATCTGAAGGTTAGCAAGTTAAAAAGGAAACATTCTGGTAGTTCATGTCCATGCAGGAAATGCACTTGTAAAGTACTTGACGATAACTGCAACCAGAAGGATTCTGAATTATTCCAGTTTCACCCGATGAATCCAGTCTTCTGACTTGTGGTCCTTTCAGGAGAATCGCAGCAACTAACAGTCGCTTTTTGTGTGGAGCTGGTCAGCAAAAACACGCCACCTCTTTGCTCTGGTACAGAAGTTGGCCTTGATGATTGCTCAGCACAAACGCATTTCTGAAGTCCTTGGTTTATGCTGGTCTGTGTAGCAAACTATTATATCTGAGTGGTTTTGGAACAAAGATGAGTTGGAATAGTGTGTTTGTAATTTGTCATTTAAAATGTTAAGCCTATCATTAGGTACTGAAACACACTCATATACTGTATATTTATATATGTATGTATAGTTGAAACATACTTTAATATTAAATCTGCACATTTGCCCTCATCGAGAAATAAAAAGCAAGCCCAAAAATCAAGCATGCGCATTTCATTTGAAGTTTAATTAAGTGGCATCAATTCAAACATTGTACCTTACAGTGTGTCCGCACTAGACCTGTAGTTTGGAGAAACTGCTTAGATGGGAATGAACTGGCCAGGAGTGACAACTTAAAGCCCTTGTTCTCATTTCTTTTACACACTTTATTATAATTTAGGCATGCCTTGTTCTCAGCATTTTACTTTAGCCAGGGTTACCTTTAGCTGTTGAGGATTAGTTTTCACAAACAAGATATAATTCAGCAGTATCTAAGTTTTAATGTCAGTGTAGTTATGGTTTCAACAGCTGTGGCCATGTTGATACCAAATCCTTAACAAAGATGACAACACAGAGTGCAAAACCTTTTCCCCAAAATATCTAAACTTGTGATTTGGTATCCTCAATCTGCAGGTGTGCTTTCACCTTACTTGTATCTTCATCTCTTCCTCCCAGTCTCTCTCTGTATTACTTTCCTGTGTTAATTCTAATAGCATCTTTGGGTCAAATTTCACTCATTTTTTCATTTTAAATAAGTAAAAGCACCCAACATTTAATCTGTTCAGGATGAACTTGAATGACTTTTCCTACATTTCCCCAAATTAACCAGAAGTGTAAAAACAACAAACCTGAAACATTCCATATTTATTATAGCTTCTAAGAGATGTTCACGTTGCTGTCTTTTGGGTCAGTTTTGTCCCACCACTGACATTAATTTTCTGTTGTATTTACAGTTTGTTCACAATCCATTAAACATACTGAAAGTAATATTTTTAGCTCAGAAATCTCAAAGATTTTCAAGTATTGCACCCTAAATTTACAAAAGGCAAAAACTATTTCGAATGTCACACCTGCTACACATTTTGAACACTGACATTTTTTGGGTCAGTTTTGACCCACTACTGACTTTGATGGATTTTCCTCAGGATTTTAGGTGCTTTGTCTGTTCGTGACCCATAAAAAACATCCTAAATGTCATTTGTTCTAAACGTTAGCATCATCTCTACTACTTGATTAGGATGGCCAGTCAATATAAAATAAGTTTATGGTTAAAAAATCTGAAATCAAGGGCACCTAAAACAGGTCATCAGAGTCAGGTCAAAAATGACCAGCACTTGACGACATTATGAGAGTTAATTATATTTCTAAATAATAATAATAATAATAATAATACTACTACTAATAATAATAATAATAATTATTATTATTATATTTCTTAATTATATTTCTATTTTTCTAAAATCTTATATTGTTTTAGAAGTGTTCTGTAGGATGAATTCAGTTAGTTACACTATAATCAAATTCTGTTGGCTTTAAGTGAGATAACAACAACATTTATTTCAATAGCACATTTTCACACAAAGGATGTAGGGGAAGTGCTATAAAAGATGTCAAGGAAATTGTTACAAGCAAAGAATGGATAAAAAACATAAAAATATTGCACACTTAAATATGATAGATTAATAGAGAAGCAGAATCCTTACACACAGAAATAGGTTTTAAGTCTTTAAAGAGGAGTCTGACGGTAGTGTCAAATATTTAGGGAGGACAGGAAAAGAAAAACTCCAGTTAAGCTGGAAAAAAATATCAAAAATCTGGAGGGGCTTCCAAGGCCAAAAGACGGCCCAGCCTGCACTGAGAATCCATCAGTATAGTTTCATGTTTTCATTTTGCATGTATTTCACTTGTTTTCTCTCTGTAGGCTACCATCACTGTAGCTCTGATAAAGAACTCTTTACAATTAATTTTTATCTTCTAGATTGTGCCTTTGGGCACATTTGCAAGTTTTTGGGTTCAACATTGGTTTCCAACTCCTTGCCTAATCATAGGTAATGTGTGGTTATCATGTTGTGCGTTGACCAAATTGGAACTTTCATGTTTTAACTATGGCAGTTATCAGCTAAACGCTGTTAATATAATGAGTGAAAGTACGAAACAAAGTAAGGATACCATGTTTTGAATACCCGAGAAAGCCACTTGTACTTAATGAGCAGCAGTTTAAAATGTTGAAGGGACAGCGGAGGTATGGTTGAGAAAAGGAGGTTTAGTGAGACTCAAACAGTGAGAGAAAGCAAGAAAGTGAGAGTGAAAGAGAAGGACAGTGAATCAGTGACCACGAGATTGTACAAGAGTGAAAGAAAACAACAAAAAAATAGCAAGATTAAGTAAGAGCAAACAAGAGAGAGAACAAGAAAGTGACAGAGAATTAACAAGAGAGACTACGAGAGACATTTTAGGTTAAACATGTTCATTTCATCCGATGCTACATGAAGTGTAATTGTGAGACGATGACATTCCAGCGCTATACATGGGCTTGACTCACACTTTTCATATATAAACAGGAAGAACAGAAATTTGCCAATTCATACACTTGCTAGTAATTTTTTAAAAGTTTTTTTATTTCTTTTTGCTTTAGTTTACTTTCTTTAAATCCAATAAAGCACAATATATTGTAGGGGTGGCAGGGTAGTGTAGTGGTTAGCATTGCTAACTCATAGTGAGGAGTCCAGGGTTCGCTTCCTGAGTCCTCCCTGTGTTGAGTTTCCATGGGTTTCCTCCCACTGTCCAAAGACATGCAATGCAGGTTAGGTGAATTGGCCATGTGTGCTTGTGTCTGTGTGTGTTCGCCCTGTGATGGACTGTCGCTCCATTCAGGGTTTGTTGGGATAGGCTTCCTGGTCTGGATTAAGGGGTTTAGAAAATGACATGACATGACAATATACTGTAAATTCTAAATCCTGTGCCCTAATGACTAGTCGTTTGCGGTTTCTGGCTCATTGATTCATACAAGTGAACTTCTGAGGTGAAGCAGAGGTGTGTCTATGTCAGCAACAGGCTGACAAAGTGAATTCATTAGCAAACTCTCTGGTGACAAATGGAAATACCCAAAGTGGCTAAGAATGGTTGATAAACTGTGTGCTTTTAATCAAGAGACTGGAAACGTCAATTCCCTTCAAGGACCATCTTTTACTAGATAGTATACTGAATGATTTATTGAATGTGATTAACAGCAAGAAGAGAATGGTCCCTTAAGAAACACAGAAATTAACATAGGCTAGAAATAATTACACAGAACATTTTTTGAAGTATGAACACTCACTACCTTTACCCATCTGTTCTATGATACCAGCCTTACAGAGAAACTACTTTTTACACTCAAAGCATTTGCTACCCAGCAATATAAGTGATTAATCCTACATGATTAACAAAGACAACTTTGCCTACTGTATTCAATAGTAAGATTTGCTCAAAGAAATTCTAAGAGAACAACATGGTACACGGCTTTATAAAGCCAGACAGTTGCTGAAAGGGGTACAAGTGAATGCTGCAAAGGATCATGACTTTGACCTTGAATATACTCCATGAAATACCTAGTTTGTGTTTTCTATTAAATAAAATGAAGTTCAGTATTTTAATCCATTCTTGTTTATCACGATGCTGGAGAATGGCGATGTGTTGCATGCTGGTTGGGCATTCAAGTAAGAATTACACTGTATTCTGTACATGTGACAATACTACTTTTAATACTTCTACAATCAAAGTGTGTAAGGAAGAAAACCATCCAGAGTATCTCTTTTTTTGCATGTACAAAATAATAACAATAAAGCCATCAGCACTTCTCGCTAGGTAGCTAGGAGAAGTAGACAAATCTCGCCTTAGAGCAGACACCTCACTGTGGTGTGGTTCCACCTCAAAACAGAGTGGACAGTGAATGGTGCTGGCATTTCAGTGTATAAAGTGTGCCCCTGTGGTGTCAGACATAATAGAGGAAACAGTTGCCCTTTACCTGTAAAGCACCTTGGGACCACCATTTAAAAGTGACTGCATAAAAGTCTGTTTCTTTTCACATTAGGTGACAGAATCTACTTCTAATGTCTGTTGTCTTTCCTTTCACAAGGAGACTCCATATTAAGCTCTTTCCTGGCAGCCAGGGAAGTGCATAAGTGAAGATCCTTTCAGGGAGCAAACCTGAACGTTCCTACTAAAACCGTGTAATAGATGTCCAAAATTTACATCATTAAGATACCAGCTGCACCCTAATAGGTGCAGTAAGTGTTTTTGCCACTGAACAGCACTAGAAATTGTAATCCACTTTTCCATTAGCTGATTTCCTTTACAGGGGTGCAAGCAAAAGTACTGGTAGAGATGACTGCTAGAGTGGCAGTCATTCAGATTTCCACTTTTTTCTGTTATTTCTAGAAATACATTCCAGATATTTTTTCCAACACAGTTATTCACATTAAACCAATCAAGCTTTAAAGGTAGCCTCCAATATCATAAAGCCAAAGCTGTAGGCACAAAGGTATAATATTTACATTCTTTAACAACAGTATGTTTTCATTATATATGATTAAAGTATCTATCTATCTATCTATCTATTATAGTTATAGTATATTTAAAGTGTGAGGGGCTTCTATCTCCACTAAGCTCAGAGAATTTTCCATGTGTTTCTATAAATTAAGGAGGTCTGGTTTTGTTGTATTTTTTTCTTCCAGTGGTGCAATTCGTCTGCCTGTGTCTGTGCTTTACGATGCAGAGACTGGCTTACTTTAAAGATAACCAATCTGATGCCGTTCCAGGAAGGCTATGCTTAACCTGGTCAATCCTACACTGGAAGTACAAAACTAAGAAGGTAACAAAATAGAAATGATCTTGTCCTTAGTGAGTTATATTTTTACTGACGTTATGCTGCCAGGTCAGTGCAAATGAACAACAACCAAGTGATAATAAAGTGTGAAAGAGAGGCAGAACTGCCAGCTGGCTAATGTGCTGTTATGTTAAAAAAATATGTGAATATGAGAGGTTTCATACATCAAACAGCTGGCAAAGAAATATCTACACATACCAGATACTTCAGAGAGATGAATGTGTTTTCTGCTCTGCTACAGGAAATGCTTATCATTTGCAGCTTGTCTTTCTGACCAGTATTTTGAAAGGAGCTAACCAGATAAGCTAAATGTAGCAGCATTTTTGCCCGCTGTAATGTGTTTGCCTAAGAAGTAATTCCCAGACCCATCAAAATAAATTAACCTGAAGCTTTTTACTTTTATGTATCTAATGAATGTGTGGTTTTACTTAACTTGCAGTCAATTTGCCTATTTCTTTCTAAGTAAAAGCAATTCAAGTGCCGTTTGTAGCGTTATTCTGGACTGTGAGTGCTCCCTTGTGGATGCTAGGCACATATGGCATATCTTGAGAGCAGGTACACACGGAGTAATACAGCTGAAAGCATTTGCTATGCAATCTGAAAAGTCAGAATTTAGGAAAGATTCACATTGATTTCAGGTCTCAATGGATGGCTGTAATCCAGTTATTGCTTTTGATGAGTTTCTTTTTTTTTTAATAGTGTATGCAGTTCACAGATGTTAAAACTGGTCTATAGGTTCATCAGAAAATGTTAACAGTATGTAATATTTAACAATGTGCAATCTGAAAAGTCATATTTGTTTTTACAGTTTTTAGGAAAAATTCATGTCATTTCAGGGGTCAACTGATAGTTGTAATACATGATGTGTTCCTTATTTTAAAACAGTGCATTTAGTCCAATAATGTTATACCTGGACTATACTGTAGGTTCATTAAAAAATGATAAAAGTATGTAAATCATCCATACTAAACAGATTTGTCTAACTCCTTGTATATAATGTATATTGTGTATTTATTCTGGAAAACCCCTTAAGAGTCAAACTATCAAAAATGAGTGCTGTGTCTGAACAATATACAGTATTTTAAAATTCAGCTCATGTACATTCATTAATATAGTGTGGTTATTAAAACATAGAAACCCATAGCATGATAAAAAGGTTCAGTTTTACTATATTGGGTATAGTGAAGCTTTAGACAACTACGAATACTCCTCATTTCTTAAATATGGGGGTTAAAAATGGTCTTATAGTCAAGTAGATAAAATAACCTAAATTATTGGAATTTCCACATTTTTTTTCAATGTTTGATAATTATTATTGGACATGGTGCATCCTAATTAACAGAAAATCAATTCCACTTATATGGCAATTTTTGAATCAAACATGATAAGATTTAGTGATTAATACAATCTATCAGTAATCGTCAGAGCAAAAGGTAAAGGATGAATTTATATGTTTCCAGAAGTTACATCAGATGCCAGAAAATGGAGGTAGTTGCAATACTTCAGAAACTAAAACTCCAGCATTAAGCAAATAATAAAAACCAAAACAAAAAAATTAAGAAAAATGCCAAGGAGCATTAAGGAAACGCCACCTCAGAGTAGCCTTTTCACTTTTCAGTGGCTGCTGGGGTGCAGGTGCCCAGTAACTCATTGTAGGACTCCCAGACACTCATTTTTTTCCACAGCAAACACATGCAGACAGCAAGTGGAGTCATGCAAAGGAACACTTGACAGTTCAATGGCCAGTTTTCATTAAACAGAGAATAGCTGTTCAGATTTTGGACATGAAACTTATTTAGATAGTTCAACCTAAAGTAGCCCAAAGACACAGCAGACCCGCACCTTCATGCAGCTATGGAACACTCCATCACACCATGCTATGGGTACCTTTTTATTGCTACTCAGTGGGCCTGCCATGCTGAGTGTGTGATTCGTGTCTCCTGAAGCACTCTCCCCATGCACAATGTTGAGCAGCTCCTGGCACAGCTTGTCATCGTCAAGCTCAATAGAAAACAGCTTCTGCTCTGGACTAGGGGCCTTGGTGAAATCAGGAGAGGGTGTATGCGAGCTGCTCATGGCAGTTGGTGAATGACATGGGGAAGTAGGTGAATGAAAGGCAAGCCGATGCTCTTCTCCCTTGGGAGGGGTGCAGGTGATGCTGGGTGTGAAGGAGTAGGGGCGTGGCGGGTAAGGTGGAGGCGGGGAGGTGGCAGAGCGTGGTGTGGAGCTGCCGGAAAGGCTATAGTAAGGGATGCTGACCGAAGGTGTAGGACTAGCTGCCGCTGATGGAGAGAGGTAGTCCCCACATACAGAAAAACCCTCTGGGAGAGGAGGCAGAGGTGGAGTAACTGCAGAGGGGCTGCTGCAAGATACCCCCATAGTCAGGGAAATCCACTCTGAAGTGATAGCCTGGACGTCAGGGGTGACTGCTCTACGTACAGATGAAAGAGGGGGAGTAGGTGAAAGAAGCCTGCTGTAATTAGACTGGAAAAATGGGATGGGGTAGGAGAGAAAACATAAAAATAAAACAATGTGAATAGTCAGAGACAATAAAAAAGGAGCAAAGAATAAGAATGGAGAAAACTTAAAGCTCAGCAAATGAGGAAACAGACCCCCACAGTCGATCCTGGGCTACTCCCTTCCTCCCAGCTCACCAAACAGAAGGACCATTTAATGGCAAATAATTGACATCATTAACAAGGCTGGTTATTCATTACCCATAGCAGACTCAATGTACGAGACGGACTTTATAGATGTTCATTCTAATGTGCTATCTGAAGGCAAGTTGCTCCTGCAACTTGAATATTATACAAAATGAAAGCATGCTACTTCAAACTGAACCACTAACTTACTGTGACGCAGTGGTCACAATTTGGAAAACAGAAAGCAATTAGTCTTGAATTGGAAGCTCCTTAACGTAATAAGACCAGCTAAATTGGTAAATATAAATGCAGACATCTGGACTTGTCCCTCTATCATGAGGTTTATTAAGTACAGCATTTACCTGTATTAACTTGTTACTAAGGTGTTTATCAAAGGTGCTTCATTGAATCAGGCAAACTGCAAAGTATGAGCTGTGAGGAGGCAGGGAAAAAGTGCAATGACAGTAGAAGGGTGTAGCACAATGGTCTAAGGGTGCAGAAGTAGATGATGTTGCTGCCATCATTCTCTACTGCCTTGAGGACTGGGGAACTGAGTAAATCTGAATCCGTTTTCAACACATAACTACTTGATCATTTAGTAGAATGTAACCATGTGATTCAATTTAGGGTTTCTGGCAGTTTGTCATGTTCTCCAGTAGAAAAGAACCCCTGTCAACTTTCTGTTCAAAGAATCAGAAGAACATTTGCAAAATGTGCCATTCTGTTTTATGGGTTTCGAATATATTCCAAATTACGACAAAAATCAATAATAATTCAATGAAACAATGTTCATATCTGTTATCATAATGTGGTCAACCGTATACTGCACTGTATCTTGCAATGGAATACAATCAGGAATTATAGGTGGTCTATTATACGCAGCACAGGTTTAGAACATGGCCAGAAACAGACACTAACTCAAGAAGGAAGGAGAGACAGTGAGAACATGGATCCTTGATATTTTACAGATGGAGCTTTATACACTAGCCTTACAGGAAGACAGATATTTACTTCAAACCAATTAATGACACTAAAGCATTAAAACTACAACAGAAGGAATCTTAGGCTTAGAAAAAACAAGAAATGCTGACAATTTTAACTGGCCTGCAGTACACATGGTGCTTGTGCTTTAATTAAAATAAATATTATATGTATCTTCAGTTTGTTGAGATTTGTATTTACCTCAAGTTATACAATGTAGTCTTACACCTATTAATATACCATTGATAATATCACAAAATAAAGAGTCCTGTTGATTAAAACAATTTATTCTTAAGTAGCTGAAGTACAGAACATAATACTGACACTGTACCTATAAATGTCCTTTCACATTCTGTTGTTTGACAACATAGAATGTCAGTACTTTTAAATGGTTTTTGCTTACTGTGATATACACAACCTACTCCATCTACAGTAAAAGAAAGTAAGTGGAAGTGTACCAGAAAGAAACAAATCAATTAAAATGCAAACTGTGAAAGTCTTAATCAAACATTTTGACACCAATGAACTTAACACTTTAACAATGGGCACTACAAATTTCATCATTTCATATTAAAAACATCTTTTTTAGTCTTTGCACTATTCTACACCTAGCTAATGCCTATAAAGCAATACCTAATGTCACACTTTCATTTTCGACCAAGTAATTGTGAAAATTTCCAGCATGAACAGATGGCCCTAAAAACAAAGCTTAGCACACCTTTTTATAAGATCAGAGGCCTGAGACAGAACCAACACAAAAGTGAATACAAAGACTGTGTTGGATGTTTGTATTAGATGACACTTAAATTCACAGGAAACATTGCAACCTCAAAAATGTGTGTATAGTGATGATGGGTAACACAAGGCTGTTCAGGGAATCAGTTCACTGTGCTGCTTGTTGGCTTCATTTTTAACAAACCAGAGAAGCTATTTTCTGAAAAGTCTGACTTGAAGGGCTATACATTGCCCTCCATAATGTTTGGGACAAAGACACACTTCTCCTTGATTTACCCCTCTGTTCCACAGTTTAAAATTACAAATAAAACAATTTAAACATGATTAAAGTGCACATTGCAGACTTTCATTCAAGGGGATTTGCATACTTATACAAATGACAACACTTCTTGTACATGGTCCCTGCATTATGGAGGGCAGTGTATATATTATAATGTATATTCCGAAACCCACATACTGCAGTTCTTGGATGGCCAAAGCCTATCTCAGCAGCACTGGGTTACACACACACCCTCCCAATGACACCGGGCCAATTATGAATCACCAGTTACCCCAACCTGCAAGTGTTTGGGCACACAGACAGAAAACTGGTGTACCCAGAGGATTACCTACACAGATGTGGGGATAGTGTGCAAACTCCATGTCCTAATTCACTTTTAAGTGGATTTAAAATGTTTTCTTTTTAACAAACATTTCCCCTTTAGCTTTTTGCATTTTACATTACATTTATGTCATTTGAATCAGGTAATTCACACAGAAAATTATATATGGTGATATAGTGATAAAGGAGCTTTGGAAATTTGGAGGAGGACCACTTTGCTACATTCATCAAATGGTGCTGCTCAGAAAACAAAAATTTGTTGTCAGTAGTGCACCACATATACCATGTGTAGCTAAATAATCTGCTGAGCTAAACCCTCCATCAAGTGCAAGTTTGCATGATAGGTACTAGAAAATAAACCTGACTTAAATTTGAGCTGGCAGGTGAATCAAAGATACAATTAAAAGATGTACTGTAGAGCAGGCATGTCAAACACGCTGCCCGCATGACAGATCCTAGTTAGCACTAAACTTGTACAAAATGATTAGTATCGTTTGTGATTGAATTATTCTGCATCTTCGGCGTTACCTATTGATTTTTCCTACTTCCGCCTTCTGACAAAAGTGCGTTTTCCCATGGTATTACAGTACCGGAAATGTCATCTGCTAGTATAGTTGCAGCTGCAGCGTCAGCTCATTGATACCCTAGGCGTGACACTGCCCCCCCCTCATGAGCCTTGACCAAAGTTAATGAGCCGCGATGTCGCAACTGAAGTGCTAGGCTGCAGCAGCTTGGCAGGCTACACTACTGGCTGGGCTGCTGAGACTGGCCAATGTGCAGAATTGACCATCATGAGTAGTAATAGCGCACATATTTTCATGTTTTTTTGCTCTAGTTTTATGGAACTTTGTGCTAGTATTGTAACGAACAGTGCAGACTACAGCTGAAGATCTGAAGTGGACACAAGAAGTTGGCAAGTTGTTTATTAACATATTTTTATGATTTTGAGTTTGTAAAATTAGTGTAGGTCAGGGGGCTTTTTGCATATCGGCTTATTTTACAATATAAACTTTGAAGTAAACTTAGTAAAGTAAAATTTGATTTTTGGAGGATTTGTTTTCCAACTTGAATTACTGAGCAATGAATTCAGTGAGTGTTTTCGTGATTTCAGTTCACACGAACAGGACTTTGCGCTGTTTACGTCACCATACTCTTACAACGTTGAGAATGCGCCTGTGAATATCCAAATCGAATTGATTGAACTGCAGTCAGATTCAATTCTGAAGGCAAAATACAACGAAGTTGGTGTGCCAGGCTTGTATGCTTACCTGTCCCCTCGTATGTGCAGATCCGTAAGTTGGCATCGAGAGTACTGTCTATGTTCAGAAGCACTTACCTTTGTGAGCAATTGTTTTCGTTAATGAAAGCTACCAAAACCCCACATCGCTCAAGACTTACTGTCGAGCACCTTTCATCTCTCATAAAAGTTGCTGCTGCTCAAGATTTCAAGCCTGATATTGACGAACTGGTTACTAACAAGAGATGCCAAGTGTCAGGACAAAAGAAATACATCTCACACTGTAAGACTCCTATATAAGGGCCTAGCTAAGAGGCTAAGACTCTAATTGTACGCTGTTGTACGGAGAGTGTATGGAAATAAATTGCCTTTCTTTAAATTTTAAGTGTTACATTTTTTAAAGTTTTCAGTATTGGAAAGAAAGCTACAGTAACTTTGTATAATAGTATTTGTTACAGTGCGGCCTGCTGACGCACGTATGGCAGTCGAAGTGGCCCACCAATGGTAGTGAGTTTGACATGCCTGCTGTAGAGTACAGAAGAGTAAAGTTAGGGGGTAGAGAATGAAAAACAGACACCGTGGTGGGCAGTATATGATACCACTCACAGTTTGCTTTGGTCAATCCAGACAGACAGCATACAATCAAAAGGCCAATTAAAACTATGAAAGACCTGAACAGTTCATCAGATCTGTTCCATGTGAAACTTTAATAATACAGCCATTTAAAAAAAGAAAGCTAATCATAAATCCTAAAAGGCAAGGTAAAACTTTGTAGTGTGGCACAAAAACAGGAATATTTATGTCTTAGAGAAGCCTATTCAAAGCTAACACATGAATGAAAGAAATACATAAAGTATCTGGGACAGGACTGTAGGAGTGCAAGCAATGTTAACAAAGTGAATGTGTTTAAAGTATGTACAAACCTCCTAGAAAAATCTATCCCAATGGGCCCCTATGGAAAAGGGTGCCAAATACTTACTGTTAAAAGTTGTTTATCATTGCTTTTCATTTCAGTGAATTTGTGTCTTTCAAATAGAGGACAGCTAAAAATTGTGTTTAACACTGAAACCAATGAACTTACATTGCTTTTGACAAAATAGACAAAACATAAGGAAATCGTTTGAAAAGAAAACCACTACATTGTTAAATCTGTCCATATGTATTATGTATGTAAGAGAGTTCCTGGAAGAAGCAAGTGTGATGGGAATATATGGCAAAGAAAAAGAATCGACTCCCTGCTTACCCTTGGCTAGTGATTATTGCAGTTTTTGTTTACATGGTAGTTGCATCTCACGAGTTAGCATACAAAACAATCTAAGGCCTAGAAATATTTTGGTTTAAAACTTTATTAATAAAGAGCAAAGATAAAAAAAAAACTCGCCTACAAATAATGCGGTTAGATGTCTAGAGGTCAGGTGAATATTACAGAGATTATGTAGTAAATGGTATGCATCTTTAAAAATTTAAATTCCATGCTGACTGGCATGGTAGCACAGTGGCTAGAGCTGTATCTATGTGGCAGTTTTTTTCCCTCAACAACACCAAAGACATATAACTTAGGTTAACTGGTGATTCCAGATTGGCTGTTGTTTGATTGTGAGTGGGATTGGGCCCTGTGCTGGACCGTTGCCATGTCCAGGTTGTTTTCTGCCTTTGTGCTCAGTGATGGTGGCGTAAATGTAATTTTAGTGTTTCATTAGGCTTGGTGCACTTTCATGTCTAACTAACTAACTCCTGATTCTTTAGGTCTGACTCAGAAAGTGACATTTATTACAGGGTTAGGAGTGGGGGTGCCTCAAACAGGTTTGTCAAAGGGGATTCTGTGTAGGACATTCTATGAGACATTCCCTGCAGGAAGCTGGCAAGCAGCAGCTAAACAAATGGTATCCACTACTTGAGGGCAGGTGTGAAAAGGCAGTGTGTCCACCCATCGGGGTGAAGTATGGCTGTTAGAGATTGGTTTTGAATCTTAGGCCATTCTGTACCACAATGCCCTATTGACCTAAGGATTTAGACAGGAATGTATAAAATTGTTTGCATTATCCCCACCCACTACCACTCTCTCACACACACACAATCGCCATGAAGAGAACACAATGAGAAGTACAACTCAGCATCCATATTGAGACAGGCATGTGGCTTGTCCTGAGGAAAGCTGACTAGGAATGATGATTTGACAGGAGACATTTGAGTGACTACAAGTCTGTGTGCTGCCTCAAACTACACATCTACCATTTATCAGATTGTATGGTTGGCAAAACTCACATGTATTTTGCTTCATTATTATTATTATTTTATCCATCCATCCATCCATCCATCCATTTTCCAACCCGCTAAATCCGAACACAGGCTCACGGGGGTCTGCTGGAGCCAATCCCAGCCAACACAGGGCACAAGGCAGGAATCCAATCCTGGGCAGGGTGCCAACCCAGCGCAGATTATTATTTTATGAATATTATAAATAATTATTAGATTGGATCAATACATTATTAGAATGTGCAACTTGCCTGAGGTTATAGATGTAGAAGGAGAGGTGGAGAAGTGCTAAAGTAGAATACAGTGGTAAGTCTATTGGATTTGTTGAAGTGATTCCAGGCTGAAAATTACACTTATATAAACATACAACATACAAAAGTACCTCTCAGTATACAAATATTTTGAAAACTTGTCTATTAAAAAAATTACGCATTTTAATTGATTTGTTAATTCAGTCCAACTTCCACATTACCCAATGTAGAACAGATTGTGCCCACTGCACTTCATAAATTACATTTAATTACTGTAACACCACTAAATTAAACTGGATATTACCATTATAAAAATATTACAAGTGGAACAATTTATAGCTTAAATTCTGCAACAGAACTACCCAGGCATCATTATGAAGTCAGCAAGTGTCCACTTACCTGTGGTGATGCAGTGGAGCTGCGGTTTGGAGAGCGACTTATAGGTGGATCTGGATACTCCACAGAATTCTTCACGCGTGGTCTCTTTATCACATCGACGTATGTCACTGGGAAAATTCCCTGCCTATTGGTTCCTGAGATTTTGCCCTCATACCAGTTTTCGTCCACTCTTCGGATCAATGTGATCCTCTCTCCCTGTTGGTAGAAATTCATTCATACATTATCTAACTAAACAACAAAATCTCACAAAGTACAGTGCATTTCAAGTTAAATAAAAATATTCACAATAAAACTACTTGTTGTAGCAGAGGATTGTACACTTTCAACAATTATTATTCGTCAAAACATTGTTCCTTATGAAGGAGACCATAAAATAACAGCAATAAATGTGCTGCCAGGTATAACCATCTAACTGTGGAGACTACACTGTTGTGTAACATTTCTTTTAGAATTGTGCTAGTGAACAGCATCAAAGTAGCAAGTGTTTGTACCTTGCGGAAGGACATTTCTACAGGCGTGTCTCCAGTGAAGCTGAATTTAGCCATGGCTTCTCCATACTCCAGCACTTGTACTGGCGGAGTCTTCTTTGGTTGTGCTTTCTCAGTAGGTGGGAGCAGCTTTTACATTAAACAAGAGAAGACAGAATGCAAGAAACATAATAATCACTCAAATTTTAACAATAATATATTGATCCATCAACTTTGTATCAAATCAGTATTGTGTAATATATAATCCTCCTTGGTGATAATCACTCTAAACTGTACTATGTATAGTACAACAAGTTTGCAATTACTAAGAAATCTTCCAAGATTATTGACAACAGGTGATTGTAGACTGGGTTATGCAGTGGGTTGGGGTAAAGTGTGATCATGAGACTAGGCTTATCAGAAAACTGAGTAAGCATATGAAACCTGTACAGGTGTAATACATTGTCAGGAAATTATGACAATACTTATCACATCACAGTAACCAAATACAGTGGACGTTTCCCTGCCTCCCATTTGCATTGCTAAACAGAATTACACCCATAGAGATACCCCCATGATCAGCCTAGCCATATTTTTAAACCTACAATTAAAAAAATCTGTAAAAAGAAAAAGCAGTTGTGACATGGAGACTTCCAGGAAAGAGTACATAGGAAAGTGATAAAAACAAAACCACAGAGAAGGCCATACTGCATGATCTGTGAGAAGTTTTGTCACTCCCCTAAAAATAAACCAGAGTAGAAAGAAATCTAATGATGTTGAGGTGCTACAGTGGATGGCTTCACACTTTGAGTGCCATGGGTATCTGCATGAGGCTCTCCACCAGTTTTTTATTCCTTATTACAAAAATGTAGTAGGTGGACCTGTATGAGTGAGAGTAGGTATGTTCATGAGTGTGCTCTGACATAAACCAGAACCCTATTTAAGATTGGTGCCAACCTTGTGTCCAAACACAAAACCATTTCAGAATTAAGGAACACTTGACATTGTCAGCTTTATAAGACAACAAACAAATAAATGGAAAAAAAAATTGCCTGATCTGCTATTGAATGCGTAACATTCCATGAACAATAAACTTTTGTGGGTGTTTGTGTTGTATTACACACTAAGGAGACATAAACTAGGAACTTCATGACAATAAACTTGACCTTGATAGTGGACAAAGGCCTCTCTTTTAGCCTCAGACGAACTAAGTGTTACCTAGCAACTCAGTTCAACTCGTCTGCATCTCTCTTTCACAAAATATCATAAGCTGTAGGATCGAATGTCTGCTGTCTTGTGTTTTACATACCACAACAGAATGACAAAATGGAAAAAAATGACAGAGACTGCTGTAAATCATTTGTACATAAACAACTCTGTCTGAAAGCACATTATTTGCTCTCAAGAAAAGGAAACTGTGCTGGGAGGTAGTCACTGAGTTGTCTAAAACATCCTGCATTGCTCCTATTCTTCACCTAATGACCACAGACCAGTGGCACTTACATCTCACAATTGTTGACATTTGAGAGAATAGTCCTGGACTATGTAAGTCCTCTTGTGGCAGACCACCTGGACCTAATGCAGTTTTTCTATTGGACAAAGAATAGAGTGGAGGATGCAATTATTTATCTTCTCCACAAAGCTCATTCTCACCTTGACGATACTGACAGCAGCATGAGAATTCTGTTTTTTATTTCTCTAGCACCTTCAATACCATCCAGCCATCCCTGTTAAGGGATAAACTCGAGATATGCAGGTGGATCAGGCCCATGTTGCCCTGGATAATGGACTGTTTGGTAGACTGCAGTTTGTGAGACTTAATACGATATGACTTTTGATACGAATGTGAGGAACACTGGAACACCACAAAAAACAGTCTTGTTTCCTTTTCTCTTCATTCTGTACACTTCAGACTACAAATATAACATTGATAAGGGGGATAAGAGAGAGTACAGGAGTCAGGTGGAGAAGTTGGTTTCTTGGCACAAAGAGAATTGTCTGCATCTAAACATCAGGAAAACCAAGGAACTAGTTATTGACTTTTGCTGCACCAAAGGCCTCTATGTCCAGTCTCTACTCAAGGAGTGGATGAAAATGTCAGTGTGGATGATGAGCACATAATAATCCGGTACCCAGTTAGTCTACCATCGAAAAAGCACTAGTAAATCAGGTAAATCAACCACAAATAATCTATTACATACTGTAGCACCTCTCTACACGCTATAAAATCTAAGGCACTTAAAACTGCAGTACTATTGTTCATATTTCTACAACATGAATGCTATTGTGTTATGAAGCTTGCTCAGGGTTGGACAAGTAGTCAGAGGTGATGATTAAACCATTAGTCTTGTGGTTAACAGGAGGAAATTGCACAACTAGCTAAGTAACCAAATAACCAGTGACTTACCACTATTCAAACAGGAAAAACACTACTTTGTTATCTACAGAATCTAAGGTATTTGGTAACATGCTTGCTTCTGGGCTGCTGTGCTGGTGAATCCTTAAAAACATCTTCTGGCATATATGACACTGAATATCAAAGTGGCACTTGTTTTCAGTTCAAAACTGTGAAATGGTGCTCTCCACTACACTGGCTATCTCTATGCATAAAAGAATCCCCAAAGTGCTTTTTTGTTCTTTGTCAGAAATAGATGACTATAAGCCTAAATGATACGTTAGAGTGCCTCAACACTAAACACATACAAACGTCAAATTACTAGTTTACAGTACAAAGCCCTAATCACACATGTGGTATATAAAGGGCTTAAAGCAGTGGTTTCTAAACTTTTTTTCTTGCAACCCAAATTTGCCTATTGCATGTCTTTGCAACCTGTAGTCACCATGGAACAGTGAATGATCATTGCACTGTTCCCTGAAAAATCTCCTGTTGCTGGGTCCCCTTGCAACCAGCAACCCAAAGTTTTCCGCAAACCATTCACGACTCTTTCTCATTCAGTTCATTTGTAATTTACAACTCTTTATATCATCACAATACATAGCCCCTGGAGCATTTTGTGTACATTGACAATTCCTTGATCTTATTCAAGCTCATGGTGAACAGCTTTGGTTAAACCAAGCATTACATAATAAGAAAAGAATTAAACGTTGAAATATTGAGAGCAGTAGTTTCCAATCCAAGTACTGAGGGACACTTGAGGCTGGAGGTTGTCATTCCAATCAATAAGTAATCTCAGTTTTAATTAGCCATTTGCTTTTTTATTATATTCTGCATTTAGCAAATAGCAGTAATGAGATTAACATTCCTAAGAAATTTATTTAGAAGTAGCTATATTCTGGAGAGTTAAAAAGTAAAGACTCCTTTATTGAATTTCTATTAATTCACCTTTTTCTATGAAAGTTTGCTCCGTATAATAACCTAGCAATAAGAATTACAACAGCAGTGTAAGATTTTTTTTTCACTTTAAATTAATGTTTAAATCATCAACATATAAATTCTTTTGGCAAAGTTATATCTGACTGCTTCAAAGAACAGCTGGACTTATTTGCACTGTAGATGATAATAGTGGCTACTGCATTTAGTTCCAAACTACATCTTTGACTGAAATGCAATTTGTACTCCGATGGTGTAACAGATTACTTCATTGTCACAAGCAAAATGGTGAGGACTTAGAGGTAAGCCTTGCCCAAACCCAGGTCCAAGCACCAGCGCAGTGTGAATAGTCTACAAACATAAGTAACTAATTTCTGGCCAGAACAGTTCTGACAGTAATAATGGAAGGCTGAGATACCACTAAATTACAAGAGCAGTAGACACCAGGCTAGATGTGAATGATGAAACATTTAGTACCAGAAATTTGAAAATTGGGTTTGCTATATTTGTGTAGTAGGCATCTATGTGTTACATAAAAGTAACTGAATGGTTTTTAAAGATTTTCGTAATTGTCAACATTATAATTTTCAATCAACTTTTCCAGGTGCTCTGGTTATTTAAGCTGTTATTTCCTAACGATAAGGCTAGTGGGTCTGCCACTGAAGCAGCTGCAGCCTTTCTGCATTCACAGTCATTTCCCCTCATGTCTACTCTGCTTATTGTTAATTGCCATTATTAAGGTACAATTAAGAAAGCAAAGCACACAGAAAAAGGTGAATTAACAGGAAAACAACAAAAGGGAGTCAAGAACTGGTTGGAGCAAAAAAAAAACTGCAGTCACAAGGGTCCACCAGAACTGTGATTGGAAAGCACTGTTCTACAGATCCCTGGATGTTTATTTTTTCACAGTAAAAATGAGTTGTGGTTTGCTTCTCCGCTGCCATCTTCAAGTTTTCTTGGTAAATTACTCATTAGTTTGCTCTTTTCTACATCACCTGGAGCTGTGTTGTAAAGTGTACATCAACATTAATTGAAATTGCATAGACACGCTTATTCAGTTTATTATCTGCAATGTTGTTTGTGAATTGTAGTCTTCTTTGAAAGATCTTATGGTCCTTTTTTTAACATAATCTGAATTGAAGAGTAACTGAGCTAGGGTCCATATGTACATTACATAAAGTAAAGCTCTGACCTTACAAAAGTTATCATGTAGTTGATGTGTAGTTGTACAATTACGGTCAGTACAGCATCAAATACAAATAACATCTCATACTGTACCTCCACATATGTCCGAGGGAAGATCCCAACTCTTCCGTGGTGCTCCCCTTCGTACCAGTTCTGATCAATCTGTCTATAAATGTAGACTATGTCTCCTTTTTGAAAGGGCAACTCCCTAAATTAAAAAAAAAGACAGAAATTTACTTTAGAAATCTTGAAAGCTATATGAATAGAAAGAATATGCAGCACTGTCTAGAGTCAGGCACACAATAAACACATTAATGTTAGTGTGACTCACTGTTTAAGAATTTAAAGTGGATTGTAGGGGTTTGTTAATCAATACCAGCTAGTCAAACTGAAAAAAATTGCTAAATTAAATAACTATACATTAATTCAATTTAGAGAAAAGTTCCAGAATATGGCATTCCACAAATGTTTTTGCTATTTACTTGCCTTAAGTGATGTAGTGAGATTCTCCACTTACACACGTCCCCCATTACACTTAAATACACAGTATTTACAACATGGATGTTCAGATTTTAGCCAGGATGCTTAACCATTCGAATTAGTAAAAAGAAGCATCCATAAACATGCAGCACACGTGTGCAAAATTAAATACACAATTACTTAATACTACTCTAAATGGACTTTCATGGGGTCTCTTTTTATACATATCTGCACACCTTCAAGTACTCTTTTGTCTTTTTTGTAGTGTGGTGACGAGGACTGCACACAATACTGTAGATGCAGACTCGCAACTACATGATATATTTTGAGCATAACATGCATTCGTGCAAGACAGTGTCTCATATTTTGTATTTATAATTAATGTTCTTTTTACCTATGTGTAACACTTTGCACTTTTCTACATTAAACGGCATTTTCCAAATGTTCACCAAGTACTGAAGACTGTTCAGGTCTGTTTAAATTATTTTTACTGCCTCCTCAGTATCTGCTATCCTACCAATTTTAGAATGTACAAATTTCACAAAGTTATTAACTATACCAGGTACTTCTGTAATTTTTATTATAACTACCATCATTTTACATGGTATAGAAATAAGATTTGTTGGTCTATCATTACGAGGTCTTCATTCTTGTAGATTGGAGTTACAGTTACAACTTTCCAGTCATGTACTTCTCCCACCTGGAGTGACTGTTAAAATATGCTCAATAAAGATTTATAAATACTGTAATGTTTTTCATTTCTTTCTGTGTATTGGAAAAAAACAAATCAAGGGGTTTTATTAGCCCTCAAAGTATTGAGGGTCTAAAGCATGTTTGACTCTGTAAATTCCGAGCTTATTTTTACTTCTGCATGGGGCACTCCATGTATTTCGTCTTTTACAAATATTTGTGTAAAATATTTATTTACTTCATTATTTATTTGAGCTCTGTTTTGTATTTCTTATTGATGAATTGGAATAGCAGCTGGAAGAAATCTGCTACCATGCACACACTGCATATAGTAGACCTGCTATTTGTGGTTTTGATACTTGGTTTCCATTGGCAACAAATGCAAACCCAAAAATAACTGAAGAGAAATTTTGGAATAACTGATGGTAAAGAGTTTGATGTTTGGCCAAGCAGCATGAGGAGAGACCCCAGTCACAATGCAGCCTCCTTCCTATGCATACTACTCTACTCCTTTTTCTCATTTGACTGTTTCCATGCTGAACTCTTCTGTGATTATTTGTTAGTCTCCAAATGCATGCAGTCACATCACCATCTTTATCTGATCAGCCATGAATTCATATTCATTTTTAGAAATTAAACATTTTATGTCTTTTGGGAATACTCCCATTACAGTGAAAGAGCATGTGTTTCACTGATGGTCTTTGAGGTTGTGCTCTGCTCTTTGCTTTTTTAAAATTCTGTATAGAAAAAAAAATCCTAAGTAGCTACTTTGCTTGTTCAGTATGGGAACAGCCACATGCTAGATTTCCACCAAAAGCTGTGGATGGACATGCAGCATGAAGGGGAGGTGGCATGCATTTTGCTTCATCCCATTGCCGCTCTCAAGGAGATGAATTACATTTGTTCTTTGTTTGGAATAGAATTTTAAAAAATTTATATTGTAATAATGTTCACAAAAGGTTGCTAAATAATGTACTGGGTTGTCTTATTTTCATTTCTTAGTGATTCATCGGGTTACACTTTAAAGTCTGCTTTATATATATACACACAAAGTAATTTAATACAACACACCAACATACATATTCTTTTGTTATGAAATTGTACACATTAGCATGATTGCTAAAAATGCACTGACAGTTATTATTGTTCCTTAATTTAATGAAAACATTTACCATTAACACATTTGCCTTTTCTGTCTGTGCTGGGGTATATCTACTCTTGTTATAATCTGTACAAGCTAAACTGGGAAACAGCAGCGATTTACCCACTGTGCTCTTATTCATTAAACTTGCTGTCTTAAAAAAAGATGCATACATAAGTTGCATTTCTGTCTCTTGCCTCATTGCTGGAATTTTAGATATAGCAGTTTTACTCACTTCAAAGTCTGTGCTTTAAAATCATATTGTGCCCTGGCAGGGGCCATCTATGAATGAAAAAAGAAAAAAACATTATTCAGCAATTAATAAATAAACATAAACAAATGAAATAAACAGATCAGTTAACAGACACTTTACAGTTTGTACTGTGACATAAGGAGCGTGAGCAGAACAAACTCATTACACTCTAAATATTTTGCAAGCTTCAGGCAGGCACATATTGACGTTAAGGGCCTGAAACTGTTGCCAAGTAGTTTTTTCTGATCTCGCTCCCATTTACATGCGTCTTGTTATTTTCTGCCTCTCACACAGAAAACAAAATGAAATTCACACTCATAGGCAAAATTTATGACCCACTTTTTCCTTTGTTTTAGAGAAAGAGCACTTACAGAACGTCATTAATAATTGCTGTGCAAATGAGAGTTAAACAAAATGAAAAGCTTAAAGCCGTGGAAGTTTTTAATGGAATTAATAAATAAATTACTTTGTAAAAAAATCAAAGACAAGTCAGGTTCTGGTAAAATAGAAATTTTCATTTAAGTAATATATTCAATGTATTTTTCTTTTTCATTTTTTGTTTCTTAATTTTATATGAGGTATTAAGTGTAAGTGCAAGTGTTTTAGAAAGTAACAAAAATTATTTTACTTCATTTTTCATGCTGTTGAGGAATGAGTTCTATAAACCAATTCTACTTGTCAGACAGCCATTACTAGTCAACCACAACAGTGAAAAGGTCCCCAATATGGCTAGCAGGACTTTTGAGGGCCACGATCAAACAGGTATAACATATACAACAATGTCACCATCAAAGCACAACAAGAAGACACAACATGAAAATTTCCTTGCTTGTGATTAAAATAACTAAAAACGAGTTACCACCTAAAGCTCAATTAAATCATGACAAGCTTCCTTTAAAATAAATTTGTATCACATTAACTTATTTTCAAGACTGAATGGGGAAGCCGCAACAATGTGCTAAAATGAACTGTTCACCTTCATACAGTGCTAGCAAGTAAAAATGTACAAGAGATGCTCACAAACTGTAATAGTTTAAAATAAGCTATTTATGGAGCGGGCAGACAGCATAACATTGGAGCTAATCACAAAAAGATAAGTGTAGTGAATTGAGCAGTTTCTTTCAAACTCTGACTTCTGCAAAGTCAATCTGTTAGATCTATATAAATGTATAGTGTCCAGAGGGATGTTTATCACATACAAAGTTAAGATAACAAGTACAAGGAAGAGAGAAAGAAACATCAAAAACGACAATCATCTACAATCAAATTAGAAAAAAGGCTGTCAGAAAAACTTTCATTTAAACAGGTGACCTTTCCATTTTTGCTATGTCTTAGTGCCCATGACATTTCTTGACTTTTGCAGTGATTTTTGATCATTATCTTCGTTTACATAATCTTAGTGAGTCTTACAAATTTGTGGTGTGCTCCTTTGAGTTTCATTGTTCTTGTGCGATATCCCCAGCACTGCCATACGAACCACAGGGAGAGCCGACAACCAATGAGTACAATACATACAATGCAAGCAAAAGGAAAGTAGGATGCAACAGTTAAAGACTACACCAGGTTCCAACACTGTCAGTGGAAAAAATGTAGCTGGCCGAATGCATTTTCATTTTTATTGCTATGTGCTGATGGTAGGACCAGAATATAGCGCAAGTAAGATGAGTTCATGGCCTTGAGTCAAAACTACAGGCTCATATTGGTAGTGTGTATGTGTGGGGAAGGTTATTTACATCAGGCTTCTTAATACCAAAGAAGAGTAATTTAAATGCTACAATGTAGCTCAGCATTTTTGCTAATTATATGTATAGCTTTATGGCCACTGTATAACCTTTAGAAACTGATAATGTTCCATGTCTAAATAGCAATAATCTTGAGCTGAATCCATTAACAACATAGCAGTGACTTCAGCTCAGTCTAATGGCCTGTACATTTCCCATATCTCAATTCAATCACTTTTGGGATGAGGTGGGACAGAAAAGTCTCTGTATATACTGTATGTGTGGTCAAAATATCTGTAGGAATTAATTTATATTATTAAGCCAGCATTTACCATAATCTCTAAGAAATGTTTCCAGCACCTTATTGAATGCTTTAAAGAATTCAGTCAGTTTTAAAGGCAAAAACAGGTTCTCTCTAAAAGTGCTTAATCATTTGTTTTAATATCTGGTTAATTTCTTTTAATACAGAAATTAGTTCATATTTTTTAACACAGAACATGAATAATTTATCTACAGTATAAATACAGTCTTTGTTGAAAAACAAACTGTTTATTATACAATGTGGTGTATAAATCACTGATACATTGTAAAAAAGCAAACAAAAAGTAAAGCTCAAATCACCTCTCTATATACAGTATATTTTGATAAGCTGGCAAGACTCATTCAAGGTGGATATTCCAACATTGAACAGAGCTTGCCCACACATCCATAGAGAAACAACACAATTTAAATGAAACATGAAACTGAATATGGCAGCAGCAACAAAAGACACATATAAGCAGCATTCTGTGTCTAAAATGTGGCTCAGGGGTTATGGCCTCAGCGCATGCATCATGGTTTAGCCAATGAAAGTGCAGTCATGCTAATAAAAAGCAAGCATGTGGAGTCAATGGTGCCAAGGGTTAGTTTACAAGCGCATTCTACATACAATGTGAACAACAGCAATGACTGCAGAGCAGATGTAGACCTACAGTGCAACACAGTGTGAGAGGCAAATCTTGCTTTGGGTCAAGCGGAGCATTGAGGTGACTGGAACAGACCTCGGACCCAGATTTCCTCTTATCTGCATCGTCAGTGTTAAGAAGATCTCCAAAACGATCATTAGTGATAAACTGATGATGTGTTAGAAAGAGTCCTGTATGCCTTCTAGATGCAATATCAGCTTCTTCTTGTTCACGCTTAAGCCTTCTCTGCTCCTCTAAAAGTTTCTGTTGTAAAAATTGCATAAAATGAATCACCCAAACAGAAACACCAGAAATACATTTTTGACAAAGAAAGTGCAGTTAAACAGGATCCAACAAGACAAAAAAAAGGCCTGAAAAGAAACAAACATAACAAGAGAATTGGTAGCAAACAAGAAGTTGATTAGTGAGGTCTTTCGTACCTTGTGTCAATGCAGTTAGTTCTCAAGTCAATGAGGAAAGGAGAAAAGAATCAGAAATTATTTCCCCAATGAGCCATTTGTCATTAAAGTAACAGAAATAAATTAGACAGCAGAGTCAGAGAATAAGAATGTGCCAAAGGTTATTAAAAAAACAAATAACATGCCACTGAAAGAAACTATGCCCCTTATGTGACATCGGGGAAAATAAAATTTGATAACATGGGGGGGGGTGGGGGTGTTGGAGGGAGATTAAGAATATTACAAAAAGATATCCAAGCAAATCACATGAAAAGCTGTGAAGAGCAGCACATGAACAACACTCATGGCATCATCCACTGTGAGAATGACCGAGACTGCACCCCAAATGCTGATATGCACTGTCACTGCAAGTACACCTTGTGGCGGTCAGGACTCACAGATACTGCAGGAGTGTTTGTGTGCTGTGTTTCAGTCAACTTGTCGTGTGGGTTGCTTCCACATCATCTTGTAATGTCTGTAAACTTTAAGCTCCAGATATTAAACCAGAAGCACTTTTGTAAGATAACACAAAACTATTTCATTTTTCCCCTCACACCAAACAATTATGTTTTATCACTTTTTTTCCTATCAAAAATAGTTTTTTCTCCTTTTTTATTATTCCTTTTACTTAAGGAGTTTCGTAGAGAAAACAGGGCAAGTCTGAAAACTAAACAATACAATTTGCATTTTCTAAACATTTACATAATTTTAAACAATTTTGCAGGGCATTATTTTGCCTTTTCTTTAACACTGAAACGAAAAGTACTTTCCCAGTAAAGACTGGGTTACATAATTGGGACTTTTCTTTTATGCCTTATGCTGAGCCTTGGGTCAGTCTCAGTTCTGTTGACTAGCAGGAGAAAGCAGAAAGGCTGGAGTACTCAGAGATCCCCTCTGTGTGATATGCCACAGCTTACTTGTTGTTTGTTTTATTTATATTCCATAGTTGTGGCAGTGTGGCCTTCAGTGGCAAAGACATGACCTCCTAAAAGGAATGAAGTTTAGTCATTCTGACATCCACAATGAAAATGAGGCACTATGCTGATGATTTCCCTGCTATATAATCAGCACAATGGTGCCCAAGTTTCTTTTTACATTCCTATGTTCTCATTCTCAACATTTCACCCTTGCCAGTTTTCCTTTTGGTGAAGCCAATGTGTAGAAGCAGGTAATCTCATTCCTCCCACCAGTTAATGTAAACTGCCGGAATGGTGTTGTGCCCTTTTAACGAACCTCCAAGACAATCACTTACAAAAGGCTTCTTGGTTTACTTCACATTACAAAGAAGTACTGGCCTAAACACCATCATGTCCAGTCTCACGTAAACCAGAATGTCCCATTGCTAGGCTCTACACACCTGACAATGACATCAGATGTCTTTGCTTTGATGTGGTTTCTGCAAATTCAACACAATAGCTTATCTTTTGGGCTAGGTTTATGCTTGAAGCCTAATCAAAAGTGTAATGAGTGGATACTAGTGTCAAAATGTGCCAGAATAAATATTTGCTGCTGAGGCTTTTACTTACTTCCTCCCAGGTGATACCGTCCATATGTGACTGTTACTTGTTTTATGTTTATTTGTGTGTGGCATAAAATGATTCTTAAAATTATGAGCAGCAGGGTGATTGTACCTACTATTCAGCATCATCATGGTGGAAATATTCAATTCAATCGAATCTTTCCAATTTAACCCAAGGTGCAGAATGTTGAAAGGCTCAAGGAGACATACAACCAGACCACTGCTGCTCTGCAATGCTATAAAGAATAGCAAATAATTCCCATGGCAAGAGAGAGTCAAAGGAAACAGTCCTGTTAAGCTTCATGAGATGTTTTATTAAAGCTGGGATATGACATAAAATTCGGTACAGTATATAGTGGATGAATAGATCCACAAACAAGGGGACAGAGTGAACAGCTTGTGCTTCCTCTCCAGTGCCAGTAAAAAGAGGTTCAGCAAAAGTTCACAAAAATATATACTGGTGTCATTTAGTAGATTAATCGCTGTCAAGAAAATGTGTCTACAGTCATTAAAGAGATGAAATATAAAACAAGCACTTCTGTGAATATACTAGGTCAATAACTGAGCATAAAGCAGGAAGCCCCTTGTTCTAATCTCCCTGTATTCTTGTGAGCTTATATCCATAAAGACTTAGTTACAGTGAAATTTGCTCTTCAAAACTTCATTCAACAGCAGATATAAATCAGATTATAAAAATACCAAAAATTAATCTTATATTTCACAACAGGATAATTTCTTTTTAACTATCTCCATCCCTCCACCACCATATTCAACTTTCTAATATTTACTCAGTGTAGCGTGATAACTTTTTTTTCCCCTGAGGAGAAATGCTTTAAAAACAGAGCAATTCTTTAAGAATCAATGCTGTGATAAACAAATACACAGGTCTTTTTCCACTATTGTGCAGAACGGCATGTGCACCAATATCATCTTGTTTTCCAAAACCTTTGAGTCACATTCATGTGGCTGGCCAATGGCTGCGCAATGCCTTGTGCTGTTTTTGAAAGGTGCAGTAGACAACGGGACACTTTCACAATCCTCTCCTATATTTTTAATATCTGTTGATATTGTTTTGAGAAATGTCTTTTCCTAATGCATCCTACAATATCGAGGCACAATGAAGCTTTTCAGATGAACTTTTGTACACTGCAATAGTAGCAGGTTTAGTTGAAGTTCATGGGATTTCTTTACTGTAAAAGCTAGCAGTTACATTGTGTTGACTCTGTGCAGCACTTTCTCATTTTAAGGAATATTCAGGTCACAATACAGAAATCTTTTGTGGACTATGTACAAGAGATGCAATTTGCACTGATTTTTCCTCATTTGTCTGTGCATACTTCTAAATGCAAAACCAAAGTGAACACATTGTCAGATATGTGATTTGCCATTTGTGAGTGTTCATTTTCAACTCACTTTCTCTATTTACTCTGCTATGGCTGACACTACTGCTAATATATCACAAATATATTGGTATGAGCGAAGGAAAATGAACTCTGCCAGCAAGCATGCACAAATGTGAATGACCCATACAAGGCAGAAAGGTATTTGCACAACTCTGCACAACAGAAGAAAAAGATCAACATCAAAAGAAACTAATTATGAAATTGCCACAAGAACTACAATACATCATTGCAGGGGGAATGTCCTTCTGTTGTTTTTCAGTGCCCCAAACCTACAGTAGCCTGTAAATAAGCCATGGCATTTTCTGGAAGTTCAAGAGAGAACATTTCTATCAATAGAGAACTTGCAAACTGAATATTATGCGTACGTTAAGGATTCTCAACATAACAGCTGAGAAATTTAACAGTGAAAACACTTGGCAGTTCTAGCCTGACCTGCTTGCCAGTCCACTAGCTCACTTTAACTCTTTGTTTGATTGCTATTACATTTGAATGCTTGCCAGTCTAGTCTTCTATTGCTTGTGTCATTATAACAACATTTCAGCCTCTTCAGGTCTGTGCACATCTTTATACTTGCCTTTTAATAAATAAAGGCTGCTATCTCCTGATCAGTGACAATGTTCATGTATGACTGCCCATCTCCACTGATCAGAAATGAGCTGCCTGTTACAATTAAATAATCAGAATGAGGTTGAAAGCAATGGATTCCAACCCTGCAGCTTCATAAATTGGCATTAATGTGTTTGAGAAACCAAAACTAGGCCCATTCACTATGATATTAAGGGAAACTACAGTAGTTTTGGGTAAGACACTTTTAGCAGTATGACGGTTAGTATGCAAACACTAAATCAGTTAAATTAGGATTCTAAGGACCTCATGATATAAACAGAGCATTTACCAGCTGTTTGAGTATAAGCTCTAGAAAAATGATAGTAGGAAAACAAAGTGAATGAGATTATATTGTCAAATGATTTAGCTTTGATGTGCCATGTGGATATTTTGGCATTCTATTTACAGTGCTCTAACATGAGACCACAGAATACCATTATAAACTTGATAAATTTTTGGTACTGTTACGCTAGAATAGCCAAACAAGTGCACTGGTATCATCTTCACTCCAAATGACCTTCTCCATTTAAAGTAAACACACTGAAAAGCTTGGAAAAGTAAGCAAAACAAAAAACATTAATTTGAATGCATTTCAGCTTTACATCTGGTATCAGGCAGCATTATAATTACTGCTTTATCAGGAAAGGTATTTGTAGAGTGTGGCAAATACTAACAAATTTATGGGCAGGTACTTTCCAATGCAGTAGCAGACAAACAAGGAGTCAATATATAATGACGTCAGACTGACATGAAGAGACTGTCAATTAAATGCTCCAACTCTCCAGGAGACTAGATGGACCCCTCCAGATGGAGATTAGAGTTTTATAAAACCTGTGGATCTGAAGAAGTAAATCTGCATTCATGAAAATCAAAATGAACAGTATTTTAACTCACCTCTTTGTCATCGTAGCGCCTGCGGGCAATTTCTTCAGGTGTATCCAAGTGCTCCACTGGAGCAAAATGGCGCAGAGAGTCAGAATCTACTCAAAAGACAACAACAGTTGGCATTCATTTTGTTTACATTTTACAAAGACATCTTTAGGGTGATGGAAAAGTTATATATACGGTGACATGTGTCTTGGGGAAAGGCTCTTTTCTGGCCAATTAAAAACAAACCTGCAGACTCTTCTGGCAGCAGAGAACTGCTCGTGTTGCGCTTTCCTTCCTTTAACTTTCTCACAGAAGCTTTCTTATCTTTTGCAAACTAAAGGAAGCAAGCTTTACAATTACAAGTAATGTATCACAAGCATTAGAAAAGAGATTTCTATATAAAAAATAAAATGATCAGAAGCACTGGCATGAATGATCAGAAGGTGTAACATGTGAAACATCACAGCAGCAAAAATAAATACTATGGCCGAGCAAATGGATAAAACACCTAGAGCAGTTTCCTATAGCTGAATCATTTCTTTATAAAAGTGAAAACTGAACAATCAAAAAGAATGACAAGAAGAGGTACTTCTGCATTGCCCAGGGTGGGAGCTGTAACACTGTTTTTTCCCAATGTTTTTTCCCATTCTCTTTATGTATTTGCTTTAGATATTGAGCTACCATCATACATGCATGACACAACTGGATTAGCATGAGATCGAATCTGTATCGAATGATAGGGCCATGGAAGAAATGAAAAGTACAGGTATTTATTTCTCCATTTGACACCTGGAGCCTTTCAGATTCTGTGCCTTGTTTTCTAACCCTATACTTGCATGAGTCTTGTATCATACAGGAACACTGTTGCAATATGTTTAGTTCTGAGCAAGTATTAGCAAATTATTTATTAGCACTATTTGACATTCAGGATACCATATTACTTATATTCCACATTCTTTTTTTTGATTATTAAATCATTTCTGCAAATGGCCTTGGTGCTGAGGCATTAATACTGCAATACAGTCCAATGATTTCAAACAACCAGGCGACCCTGAAAAAACCACTTAACTTATTCTGCTCCAACTGTACAGTACATACAGAATCTAACCAAAAATGTTCACTGTAACTAGTTTATATTCCAAGAACATACTGCACAAACAGATGTGCATCATTGCCGCACCAACCACTAGCTCACATCTTCTTTAAAGAAATGAATTATCCCTCAGCCTCCTCCTCACCCAGCAGTGCCATTTTTCTTTTAATACACAGTATATATATATATTTAACTTAATCAACTACTATCAATAACTGTGATGTGCTATCAACTCCATCAGGGTTGATTGCTGCACTGTACCTAATGCTGCCAGGGTGAACTGTTCACGTCATCCCTCCTACATCACCCTAAATCCCCTGCTCACTGTCATGACTCTGAATTAAATAATGTGTGACAATATTATGATTAAATATTACTACAAATACAGTACATCTGACCACCAATGTAATATAATAAGGGCCTAAATCTCTTAAAGCAGTGTGGTCATATAATTATTTTCAAATACAGAAAGGATGTGTATGCCATAAAGTTTTTTTAAATATGAAGTAGTGTTAAATAAAATACAAAATGGAAAATGTACAAAGGTCATATAACCCTACAAATTCTACTTTCCATAAAAATCTCAAGATTGATTGAAATTATACTGTGCATAATTTAATGAAGATATACAGTAAGTTCTGATTGTCATTTTGAACATGTGAAAAATATAAATGCTATCTGGGTGTTATTACAAGACAAAATAGGTATGTGAAGGGGTACATAAAGCTCCCAGGACCAATCTATCAGGTAGATAAAACCTTAAGTTTAACTAGTCCCATTAATCTAATATAATACCACTCACAACAGGTTGGCACAGGCTGTGAAATGCAAAGCGGGATGATGACATCAAGTAAACATCTTCCTGCAGCTTCAATCTCCCTGAGGTGCAAATTTCTGACCAAGCCCTACAGAATGTTGTTTGTCCAGACATATTTCCAGATGGGGACTCTCAGCTGGGACAATGCAGAACCACTCTTTTTTTAAGATTACAATCACAACTTCATTTATTTTTTTTGAAGCACAGCACCAGCAAACCACATCCGAATAAACATTCATGATAAATGCCAATCAAAACAAGTAGGAAGAGAAGACAGACTGGAATGAAGGTTGCAGTTTTTCACGGAGTGAAGACAAACAGGAGAAGGGAAGGAGAGGGAGAGGCGAACAAAAATGACTGGCCACACAGATGAGAGTGACGCTGGCAAAGTATGGGAAAAGCCACCTCTGAGAAAAATGGCCATCTTGTGTTCAGGATTGTTGTTGGAGTCCAGGCTGTTAGGTGTGCCGTTGCCATTTGCAATGCAGTCATACGGCTCTTCCTGTGGCTTGTCCCCATTGTTCTGATGGCTCAGTCGTTCCACTGCCTCCAGAGAGGACTGCCGCTGAGGAATGAGAGGCAGGTCCTCTGGGTTGGAGCCGTCTTCAGAGTCTGCTCTTTCTTGCTTCAGGTTACTTTCCTTTGCCAACTCAGGTGGCTGTGCAGAGTGACAGGGTGCTGCTGTGGGACACATCTTCCTCTTTGGGTCCTGCTGGGGTGGCTTCTTAAGCCGGAAGGGCTGTGGTCCCATCAGGAATAGGTTTCTGGGAAAGAGGTTTCTGCTCTCTTGTGAAGCGAGTTTGGCTTCGGCCTTAGCCATCTGTAGTTCATGCCGCCGGATGGTTGTAAACCTTGTGTAGGAGGCAGGACAGGAGCCCTTGCATTTGCTTGCTTTCAGTCTATGTGTATGGTGGACGCTGCTGTTGGAACTCTCAGCAGAGGCATTGGAAAGTCGATCCACTTCATTGTCTGTGCAGGTTGAGAGAGAATCTATAGGCATCAAATCACTGTACTCTGAGGACGCAGGATCTTCAGCATCACTCCCAGACAGTGATGCACTCTTCACAAGGATTTTAACATCAGTCTCCTCCTCCTCCTCTTTAGCTCTGCTTTGCGGTTCCAGAAGTGACTCTGCTGAGAAAGCCGAGCTTAAGTGCGGTCTGCACAGTGTTGGGCTTGGGCTTTTTCCTCCAGTATCCAGTGTTGGTAAAGACCTTGACCTC
The DNA here is from genome assembly GCA_026402145.1 of Polypterus bichir lapradei. Classification (NCBI taxonomy): domain Eukaryota; kingdom Metazoa; phylum Chordata; class Cladistia; order Polypteriformes; family Polypteridae; genus Polypterus; species Polypterus bichir. The sequence goes on along the minus strand of JANRMT010062811.1, from coordinate 2,122,663 downwards.
TGGATGATCTGTTCAAATTCATTCACTCGAGAGGACACAGTGTGCCGTGGTATCTCGCCCGGCTCATCTGGACCACCACCCCCCGGCTCACTCTGTGCCTTCTGCTCCTGTTCAAACTGGCAAGCAATGTTCCGAACGCTACCACTGCCTCCACTTCCTCTCTGCAGGTCCTGTCGGTTGATGTGGTGCATGTTTTTGTACATGGCACTAAACTCTGCGGCATTCCTGCGAGGCGGTATAAACCGCTTTCGTGCGCAAGAGCCATACTCCTGTAGGCTGCTGGCGCTGCCACTTCTCCTTCCCAACTCGCCCATCTCCTTTAAGACTAGCGACTCTGTGCTTTGGATCATCTCAGCCCTGCGGCCATTATAGCAGGCTGATCCATCATGCAGGTCTTCACAGCTTTGGGCTTTAATGTGCACTGAGACAGGAGGTTCTCGCTCCTGCATGCAGGCCACAGGGGGCACAAATCTGGGCTTGAATTTGGATGGCAGGATTTCAGAGATACAGGCTTTTGCCGCAAACAGTGGTGTCTTTGGCTTACATTTAGTACCTAGAGCATAGCTAGAAATAAGTGTTCTGCTATTTATGGAAGAAGGTGAAATGATGTAAGCATTCCCACCTTTATGATCCACTGGTAAGCATGCAGAACAACAGAATAAACAAAGTCTCTATTAGGGAAATGACTCAGATATGCTGCCATGTTTACTCAAAAAAACAGTAGGTAAGCTAACAAACATCAACTTCATACAACACAGAGAAAACTAAGTAATACATAGAACTATATAATATAATTACAATATAAAGGTTAATAAAATGGCAGTAGTACAAAGCTTTTTGTCCCCTTTAGTTTCATCACCTAGAAGAAAAATACAGACTTATTTTTTCTTTGCTATTTTATTGCAATTGTTGCATACATTCATTTGCCCTAGAAAGTTTCATTGTTAAAGCTATATTAATAAATGTAAATTACAATAGTGTCTTGTGGAGCACCATAAGAAATGTGAAACTAAAACATTATAACTTACTGAAGATGTTCCCTTTGAAGCTCAGAATGTGTCTTTGTACTGATTGATTTCTTGTGTTTGCACATATTTCCAAAAAAGTGTGTAAGAAAATATAGTTTTTACACTAGCACAAGTTGTAATCACACTTTAATAGTAATAAAAAATGCAGAAATTCCATTTTCATTTTGTCTTCCCTTTCTTGGTATGCACATTTATCAACCATTTTAGCTAAAAGGCAACTGTCATCCTAAATAGCTACTGTTGTATCTCAACCAGTGCTTCTTACCAATCCCAAGAGTGTGTTTTTTTATTATTTATTGTTTTTGTTATTTTTCAAGTATTATTTTCATGTTGTGTTATGGATTTTGTTTTTGGTCTTGTTTTGTTTATGTTGCATTTCTATAATATTGGGATACTGACTAATTATTATTTTGCCATATCGATAGCGGTTTATTTGTTATCTGGCCTGTCCCCTGTATGTTGAGTCCAAGGAGCTTGGGCCACCTGATCATGAAGTTTGGATGCTGACCCCAGAAGATGTTTAAGGGGAAGCTGCAGTTACACTGCTGTTTTAGCTGTTTTTTGGTTTTCTGACTCTCATTTTGATGTTTGGATTTCCTGGCTTTTTGACCCCTGCTTACAAATGAATGCACTGTTTACAGGTTTGTGGAATTATGCAATTCAGACTAATGCATAACTTCACAATAAATACAATTAGTGATGTTTTTAATATAAACATCTACTCTCTCTATATAAAATCCTAAGCCTAAAAGTGCAATGGTGATGTTTTTATGTTACGTTTTTGTCACGCTTTAAATTAAGATTTTCAGATTCTTATTCCATTTTTAAATTATAAACTAAAAAATATCAAGAACTCGCGTCTCGCGAAACGGGACTTTGTGCCAACAGACTTAACCACGCATGGGGCCAGAAATAAAACACAAAGAGTAGGACAGCAGCTGTGCAGGTTTTAAAATGGTCGTAGTGCCCCACGAGATGCAGATCACGCGGCACGGCAGCAGCAGCAAGCCAGTAGCTGATCGAGCAAAAAGGAGGTTAAAAAAAACAAACTGTATTTGTTTCCCATTGTATCACTGTTTAAAAGGGGGTTTCGGAGGAGCTACCATGTCTCTTTGGGGTGCGTTCAGCCCCTCTCTTCACAACGTGAGCACCAGAGACATGAAGTGGCTGGCGAGCGAAGCAAGCAGGGGGGAACCTCCTAGTTATAATATAAAAACATTTAGTATAATGTTTCAGAAAACCACATTAAAATCACATTTTTTCAGCTATTGACAAATGTATGTTTTAAGTGTCTCCAAGTACCTGAAATAACAGAGCAATCACAGCACCATTCAAAAACAGAATTAGCGCCAGTGAGATCAGCATTGCCAAATGCAGCAGCTTGTTTAATGTCAAAACAAGCACTGAAAGGGTCATGTGCAACACAAAGTAACAAACAGAACAAAGCAAAAACTTCTGCTCCACTAGAGCTCTTTGTGTGACCCTTTGCTGGGGTGGCCTCCATAAAATATTTTCTCCCTCATCACTCAGTACTTCTTTCTTTCATCAAACTTTTATTTTCACCTGACACTACACCAAATCTGTCACTTGTAGTGGGCAGTTTTTCAATCCTATCCCTGGTTTGGCCTGGCACGCTTCTCTAAAACTACTGGGTTAGAGCACTCACTTAGAACACCTCATATCCCTGCAGCTGTGAGCTATTAGTGTAGTTTTAACTGGCCTCATGCCAGTTCCACTGCTCTTTTGGACAGTCAAGCATCCGAGGCGTGTACTGGTTTGCCCATGTGTTTGACGTCAATAGGGAGGAAGCAGTCCTTGGTTGGGCCTGATTGCTGCATTCTGGGAGAATCCTTCAGGCTTCTGCCCAGGATGGCACACAAAAGTTCTTAATTTGTCACTGCAGAGCTGTCACTGACTGGGGCATCACTGCTATCCTACTGTCCTTAGCCCCTGGCAATTCCTTGCTAGCCAGACAATTCCATAAATGTGCAGCATGTTTCTTGCTTCCAAAGTCTACTACAGTTAAGCCAATTTTAAAACTTGAATAATGGTGCATCTCTGTCCATCTAATTACTCTCTTCAGTGTGCAACTTCTAGACAGGTCTTGAAGGTGGAATGTTCTAAAAATTTTTACGAGTAGAATGCTTTCATACAGGAAAATATAGGGAAGTACACTGAAGATGCAAACAGATGAAAAATGATTCTATAGAGGAGAGAGGAGCAGACACTTTTCTGCTATCTTAAAACTAATATTACCACTAAATAAAATAACTAAATGAGTGGCAAGGAGTGACTATTCTTTGAAAACTTTGTGATATTCTCAAGTTCAGTTTATTTTGACAAATTTAGTTATAACAAGGGCCACAGTCAAGTCTGCACCAACATGTCACTCTACCTCATCTAAACTGAGGTAGTTATATGTAGAATTTTTCTATTTCATTTTAAAAACAACCAATACCAATTTTTAATTGAATTCAATTGGGCACTCTGCATATCATGGTGGCTGTATTTATCCATCTAGCCCTCTAACATATGTCTAGACGTGCTTGAAAGCATTTCCTTTGTTTCAGAAGAATGACAACATCAACACCTGACATTTCCTCACAGGGCGTGCAGAAGGCGATCCTTTATCTGTATTTAAATTCTGCAATCCAGCCAGCTAATACAACCAGAGGCCTGAAGCAATAACAATGATACAAATCACTTTTCCCTTCAGAAGCCAAAAAAAATTATTCACTCTGATATCCGCAGGCTGACAGTTGAGACAATGCTACACAGCTCCCCAGATGCTCTTCTGTAAGACATAATGGAGGCAGAATCCTGCAATCCTGTCCTATGCTATCATATGGCACTAAGCCACCAATCAAATCAGCTTCCAGAAAGTGTACATATGCTGAATCAATTCTGCCTATTTTTTAATCAACAGTGGGGTTTCTTAGGAAACCAAATACCATTGTGTGCCAGGCAATGGTGAAAACAGCTTGATAAACTTAAATGATCATGAACAGTGCAGTGTCTTAGAAATGGAATGTGTCCTTTATGTAAACTACTAGTATAATGAATAGGAATGAAGCATCTGCTATATACTGTAGCACAGTGAATTCAGCAGTTGTTGTTACCTGGTATGAGTATGGGTAGAGCAGTGAAGACAAAATAATTCTGGTGTCAGTGAAAGTGAAATACAATTGTAGGCAATATGGAAAGGTAAATTAACTGAGTCACACTGGGGAATTCGTCAGTTGAAATAAAAAGGAAATAATTGATAATAAAAGTGAAATACTTCTCTCTAGTATATTGCTGTAAAGTAACAGACACTCCCTGCTGCTTCCGTTTTGTTTAGGCACACAAGCTTTTTAAATGCTATTCAGTAGTATTATGGGGAAAATGAACATTTTATTTCCAATTTTAAGAAGACTACGAAAACACCAATACAAGCAAAATCATTAAGTTAACGGTCACCAAAACAGTCAACCTTTAATTCTTTTTTGTTATTATGAGAGATAAAAGCAATAGATTTAAGCCCGCCTCACCTACCTTTTGTAGAGGATGAGCTGGAAGGCCGTTTGTTCAAACCACTTAACCCTTGCAGGGGAATGTCACCGCCTTCCAGAACGCTTTTGTAAATAAGACGTTCGTTGTCAGAGCCCACATGGTCACCAGCCATTGGATCTGATTCTCTTGGTGTCTCATTATGATTGGACATATGCATTGAGCTGAGAGTGGAATAGAAAAGATAAAGTAATAACTATACATACGGCTGCAATTTAGTCATTTAAGAAGACCAGATGTGCTTAAAGTATCAGAGATCCTCACATTTATAACAAATACTTTTATAATGATTTCCTCAACATAATTTCTGAAGGTGACGAGATACTGCAGTTACCGGTGCTTTACTTACATTATGCAAACCAAAAAGGCACAAAACTGAAAAAACCTGATGTGTCCAGAAGATGAATTTCCTGATGTAAATCTGATTTTAATACAGTAAATACTAAAATCTGATTTTAATACAGTAAATACTAAAATCTGATTTTAATACAGTTTTTGGGAAAACAAAAGGTATTCTCCTTTTTCCAATTATGCTGTAATTGGGAAACAATTTTGTGTCAGAAACTCAAAATCATTATTATCTCTCTCTATAGTCACATTTACTGGAGCAATGTTGTTCAAAACACATGGTCAATAGCTGTGACAAATTTTATTCAAATTGAGTGATTTTTGGGATGTGAGGGGAAACCAGAGTACTCAAAGAAAATTCTTGTTAACTTGATAACTTGTTAACTTGTTAAAAAGCACTCCCCACAAATTCAGCAGGGATTTAAAAGGTCATTTCTAAGCATTATGCCATTTTCCTTCCCTACAAAAAAAAAAAAAAAAGTTTTCTTTTTTCATTGCACTACATGGTTAAAAACACTTAAGGTACTTCACACAAGATTTCTGTGGCCAGACTTAAAGTGACTCGCTCAGAGACATTGCCCTTGCGTCACCAGTGATCACAGTCCAGTTCAGTCATGACACATTCCTGCAGAATCCCCTTTATGGCCATTTGTAGTGCGTTTAACACCAGTACAATGCAGGAAATCAACGTACAAGATGGTAAAGGAAAAACTCAGGAAATCACAGCTTTAGTGTGCATTATAAGCTAAATAATGGGTTAGCTTTTCTATAATTTCACTTATGACTGAGATCCTCCCACCTTCCCTAAACCACTTAATGGCTTGAAAAACCAACTAACATATTACCACAGCCCATTACAAGACAACACAATCTCAAGAAAACCAACATCCTGACAAGAAAGTGAAAGTTAACTAATTTAGACAGAAAAGGGGCCAAACGGACAGATAGGATGGAGAGAAGACATTACTTACTATTGCTGGAGCTCTGGCTGGCTTTCCAGGGGGCTGAGAGGTGCACTCTACAACAGACCAAAGAAAGAAGACATTGAGAAATCCAGAAAAGCATACTTGATGGCTGGCAAGCGTCAGAAGGCGTGGGAGCAGGCAGTCTTTGTTGTCCATGAATGCTAAGGCTGAGTACTCTCACCACAGCCACCGTCTGTGGGGCTCCTCAGAGGGAGTGACTGGCTGGCTCAGCCTATATGCTCAGGCTCTTTTGTCTGTCAGTGAAGAGCGCAGATTAAAGCCAGTGGCAAGAAGGCACAGCCAGCGAGACAGGGGCAGCCTGAGGAGAACGCAGCAGCTGTGACGTTGCCGGGGTTTCCACCGCTGGCACTCTGGAAAAGTGCAGTGCCTGCTCTGCTGCCAGCAGCATCAGACGTCACCAGCAAAGCAGATGTTTTGCCAGCTCTCATGCTCCATAGCTTTTCATTAAGGTTGCAAATCAATTAATTCTGAAATTGTGCTGCATTAATAATAGCAGGGTGCAGCTGTTGGACAAATTAGCTATTTAAAAAAAAAAAAAAAGCTCCAGCATTAATGGTACGCATTTTCAAGCGCAATTCTCAGCACATTCATGCAGGCATCTTGAGTCACACGCCAAGTTCCTGATCTCACGCAAGCAGCAAGCACACATCTGCAGCTGACATTTGCAGCTGACATCCCAGTTTAAAGCAAGGCCTTGTCAACATGTACATCCATAGGGACACTACATAATATTTATTCCGCACATGCTCCTCTTTGTCTCTCTGCTAATCATAGTACTCATTATATGTTGATTTGCATTAACTGAATGGCAGCCTCCAATTCTGCAAGCTTTAGTTACATTAGTTACAACAGGTAACAGTAATCAAGCACAGCCGAAAAAAAAAAAAAAAAACACCCAAAAACAAATAAAGTGGAGTCTTAGAATTCTAACAGTCAAGCTTATCATTGTTTTATCAAAGGACTCCATCAGAACGACCGCTAAGTGTTTATTTGGGACAGACAATGCTCCAAGCTACTTTGCACTGAATGCTGCAGGCTGCTAAAGGGTCTTATGGGCAAGTAGCTTTTCATTGCCACTAATCTCTTTATTAGCAGCTAAACTGAGGATGGAACTTTGAAAATGGGGCATTCTGTCTTTGTTTAGCCACAATATCCCTGCATTGATTTGTAAGTCGCGTTAAGAAAAGCAAAACATCAGCTAAATAAATGCATGTAAATATTGGCTTTTGGAAGCATCTCAGCAAAGATTTGAGACAGCAATGATTATTCCATCTTCTCAGAATTTAATGGGTCTTGTATTTTCATTTGGCACCAGAGAGGTCCCAAATTTTCAGTCTTCATTTCAATCTATACTATTCAGAGACCAATTTAAGTCTTTAACCAAGTATCTGACTTCATTAGACAGTTAATTTCTGCTCTCATTCTGCACAGTTTTAAGAATTAATGTGATTCACATGTTGCATTGTAATGCAAAACTCTGTGATAGTTTCTACAGTGCAGAATTAATTTTTCTTCATTGAGATTTGTTATCCCCTTTTTATGTTGCCTATAAACATTTAATAGATAAGTGATTAGGTCCACACATATAGCCAGCTGCCCCAGACAGCCAGTTTTATCAGTGCAACTTAATACATACAGTACATGTACTACACAGACAAGATTATTCAGTTTACTTGTTCAGCCTAACAGAATGGCCAAGACCCATAATCCAAGTGACTTTGTTCGCAGTACAATGGCTGGCACAAGATGGCATCTCAGAAACAGCCACTTGACCGGAATTTTCAAATACAACATATTCTAACTATGTTTGCAGAAATTGGAATAAACAACAAAACCCATCCAGTGAGTGGTAGCTCTATACGCAGAAATAACTTGTTAATGACAGAACATGGTGAAACTCATTTAATCTAAAAACCACAAATACTCAGCTCTTTGCAGTAGTGGTGTGCAGAAGAGCATTTTCCATACATATAAAGTGTTAGATTTTGGAGTGGAAGGGTTACAGCAACAGGTGACTACTCTGGTCGGCTTAGATCAGGAAAAGACAGCTAAAGTTTGCATGTAATAACCAAAACTGAACAGCACAGAACTGGAGAAGTGTCACCTGGTCTGATGAATCTAAATTTCTGTTGCGACAGAGTAGATGGAAGAGTCAAAATTTGGCATTACACTGTGAAGCTATGGAAGCTGCCTTGTGTCAAAGGTACAGGCTGGTGGTAGTAGTGTAATGGTGTAGGGAATGTTTTCTTGTAATGTTAGGTCTGCTAATACCAACTGAGTGCTACTTGAATATCACAGCACTGCTGCCCAGCATGAGAATGTTTATAGTATGTTGTGAATTTAGGCTGTTCTGCTAGCATATGGGAATCTACCAGAGGCTAGATAGGTGGACCTAATAAAGAGCAGAGCTAATACAGGCTAAATATAAATAAAAATATTATTGATTTAGCATGCAGTTTTGCTTGAAGTAACTTACAGTCAGCAATGCAGAGTCTTCATTTCTGCAATGTGACAACTGGCTAAAGCAGAGTTCTCAGTGTCAGACTGCGAGTTAAGTGGCAGAGTTGAATCTCTGGAAGGTCACAGTGTCTGCTTGCATTTAATCAAGTTAACAAATTTCACTTTCATAGCACCTTTGAAAAGTGTACCAGTTTTCTAGGCAATTTACAGCCATGCTTCTGTAATTTTCATATGCCCACAGTAACTTGAGAAGTTAAATAAGTCATTCATCATCATACAGAGAGCCAAGTGTTGGGGAACAAACCTTCTGTTTGTACTATGCAGCTCAATGCCTCAGCCACTTGTTGCCTCACTAACTGAGTCAGTCTATTGAGAAGGGGTTTAATTCAGGTCTGTTTCACTTGGTGTGATTATCAGAAAGATGACTTCCAGATTCCTTAAAAAGTTAAGCACAATGTCATGAGTTTTTCCAAAGTTGGCCACCAAGTTTGTCAAATGTAGTTCTTGGACGGTCACAGTAGTTGCAAGCCCAAGCCACCAATTTCTTAACTGGCAACCAATTCATGTTGTTAATGAAATTTATCTACCTTGTCTTGGTTCTCATTCACAACACTAAGGTTTTTCATTTGTCACCTCTAGAAAGATTCTTATGATTTAGTATGCAGGAGTTAGTTCAGATTAGATTCAGATTTTGTCTTCATTTTAACTAGTTTCTTGATTGTGATAATTCTTAAACATTTTTAAGATTAGGACCAATTATCAGTGAGATACAAGGGTAGGTGTGTCACTGACTTTTAATTTAAATAACACTGCAGTACTGTATTGTGTATTTTTTTTCAAATTTCCTAAACAAAATAAATTATAATCTGATGTGTATAGATTGCTTGATTCAAACATTTAAACACACTGCTATAGCCTTGAACTGAGTCCAAGACCCTTGTCAAAAAAGGATGGGAACTAATTGTTGGGTGGGAGCTAATTAATTATTCCTATATTGATCTTTTTTGTTTTGATTTTAAAGCAAATTGTTATATCTGTTATGTTATTTTTATTTCTTTGATTGAGCTGTGTGTTGTAATGTTTTTGCTTTTTTGAAAAGAAAAGCAAAAAAAAAAAACTATTTGAATCTGTAGCTACAAGGACCTACTTTCCGAGTAATATCTTATCATTTAATAATAGTAATACATTTTATTTATATAGCTTATTACAGGGTCTACTCATCTGACAGAATTATAGGATAGATGGGATGTATCTAGGATCAGAGAGAGTGATGTCTAAAGTGAAGGAAATCACAGATTTACAAAGCCCAACAAATTTAAATAGAAGAGCTGTCAAAAAGGGATACAAAGAAGCAAAAGGACTTCATTCAGAGCCACTGTGGCCTTCCAGGGGTGCGATATAGCGTACCAGAATTACACAGTTCCCCATCTGAAGTCACCTTAGCCTTTTAGTTTCTTCCCATAAGACACTCTGCCAACCAACTCAACTGTCAAATTTCCTTGAGTGATTTCACTTAACTAAAGTGGTTTACTTATTTATTTATAAAAAAAACCTTCATACAAATCATACTGTACACGTTCATTTATCCTGGAACACTTGGGAACATAACAGCTCCTGCTAACTCAGAAATCCTTACAGAATAACACCTAAAAACATTCTCACAACTTACCCTAAATGCAGATTTGATTTAATTTATTGAATGACATTTGCTTTACTCCTGGATTATTGTTTCTCAAGTTTAGTGGTGTTGCACCATAACCACTGGTATTTAAACCCAATTTATTTAAAAAAAAAACACAGTTCATCTGACTTCAATTAAAATCAAAAGTAAACCAGGTTTTTTTTTTTTTTTTTTTTTTTACCAAACTGAGTGTTTACCTTTCTAAGAAATGTTAATGTTTATTATTATCCAGCACCCCATGTGTTATGCTAATGCTATACTTAGCCTTGAGTGGCTCCAGTTAGTTACTAAGCATACTGCTGATTGTCAATCAAAAAACCAAATAACACTTGAATATATACAAGATATAATTATGCCACCGTGACCAGAGAAGTAAACAACCATCTGTGTGTGCCAGGTGTCTGGTACAAGACAACAGACATACTTGCATGGCTCTGGAATGTCCTGTTCATCAGTGTCAGACCACCTCATAAAACAAATGTATTCTACACAACAGTATGAATTATTTTGTGTGAATGTTCCTATAATTGTGATTAATCATTTATATTACTGTTTATCTGATTTTGAACAAAGTGTTATTATGCCCTTTATGTAAAGCATTTCATACAGAAATCTTTAATGAAAGGTATGTCATAATTAAGGTTATCATTATTACTTTTGTTGATTTTGTTATTTCCCTTACTTATTTGTTTACAGATTAGTTCAGTTGGACATGAAACACTGCAATGGAGGAGGTTATTCAGAGAAAAACAACTAGGCCGAAAACGTACATAAATACATCAGAGTGCATGGGGGCAAATTTAAAGTTATAGGCCTACTTATTGGGAGTACCAATTGCTGGCACAGTATAAGAAATAAAGTAATACAACCATGGGTTCACAGGGCTCTTATTGTCACTTGTACAGAGTACGGTGAAATTCTAACTTCCATGTGCTGATCAACACATAACATGCCACATCCCTTAAACATCATGAATAGTACGTAGAGCCACCTTACCTCAAAACTTCTGTTTTCCTTACCTGAAATAACAGTCTGACATTGCAAAAACTAGGGAAAAACTTGCAATGGGAGTTTTTTTGATAATAAAAGTAAATCTGCCAAGGGGGTAAGCAATATTTACTTAACAAGATTTCTTTAAAAAAACGAAATATTCATAAACATAGACTTCTTGATAAGTCAATAAATCTTAAAATAAGGAAGATTTAATGGGTAGACAAAAATAAACTTTTCATTTCCTTAGATTTCAATTTTTGCAGTGTAATATCTAGTACAATAAGTAGATTACAGAGGACCACAGTTTTGGTACTGTATAACTTGTCACTGTATCTACAGTGGGATGTCACCCAGTCTGTGGCTGGTTTCTGAAGTTCTCCAGATATTGCTGGGATAGGCTCTGGCCCTACCACAATCCTAAGCTGGATCTGATAACAGGAGGAGGAGGATGATTATTTCTTTTCTTCCCCGTCTTCTATAGAGTGCTTTCAAATACAAAAAATCTTGGGCAATGATATACAAGTTTGGTCCTTGGCCACCACAAGGGCAACAAATCATCACTGCCACCAACACACGGAGGCTAATTAATGATGATAAATGATCAATGTGAGTACTGATTTTTAACTTTATTAGTTCTCCAGTTACCAGGATTTCCCCTTTATAAGTTTATCATTGATCTATACTGTTTTTCTCATTTTGTTTAGTCTCTTAAACTGGTTGATTGATCACTTTTTAAAAATATAAAAGAAAAATACACAGATGTGAATGACCATTTCTTAAACAGTTGCACAATGATTGTTTATGAAGTTCTAAATAGATCTCAAATAAGAATTATCTGTAAACTTACAAGAATAAATACAGTCATGTCATCAAAAATTGTACTCTGCAACAATAAATTAAGTAATGTTTTTCATACAAATCATGAATTTCTGACTGATCAAAAGATGTAGCCACAAAGTTCATGTAAAACCAAACTTGGTTACACATGGAGTATAGGTTGATTTCCCCTTAGAAAGTTCAAATAATATAAATTTGCATTTATTTTATTTTGCTGTATTGGCCATTTAAATTGCAAACTGATCATTTTCAACAATGGAGGAAGTAAGAAAGCAAAATCTCTACCCATAGGTCTAAATGAGTCTTAGGTATAAAACACATCATTTAGATATATTTGTGAAAATACAAAATACAACCTGTTGGGAATTTCTTACTTTAAATAGTAAGTGAAAAGGCAGCACAAGTAAAAGATTTAATTTGGAAAACAACAAAAAGTGCCTTTTGTTTGCGCAACTGGTTAAGCTTAGTTTTTCCTGCCAAAACAGAACTAAGACAGAGTGTTTTTCAAAAGTGGGTAACTCTCACTGTGACTCTTGATCTCATCCCAAAGAAAAGAAAATGTCATGGTTCCAGATCTGAAATGGAGCACCTCTTGATTAACTACTATAGTTTATCACCATTTATGGCTTTTTCTTTCAACTGCGCACCTGTTAACTTCCAATTTTAAGTTGGTCCTGTTTGAGTGTGGGTGTATGCATGATTGGATGCTGTGATGGACAAGCATGTCCGGAGTTTCAGCCCTGTGCCTGATGCTGCCAGGATAGCTTTGGTCCACACGTGATCCTCAAGTGGATTGAGTGGGTTTGAAGATAATATGCATCTTCACTTATTTAGACCTACTGACAGTTTTTTAAAACTATTTTCTAAACATAAAGCTATAAACTTGGTTTGAAAACTTGGCAATTTGAAGATATAAATGTTGTGGAAAGGTTGAATGAGGAAGAAGCGCTACAGTCTGCAGTTGATGAAGCACAGCTTGCACATAATTACAGTATGGTACTTGGATACTTCTTCATTATACAGTTGGCTAGAAAGAAACAGGGATCTTCTGTTAGCTGTTTGTTACCATCAGAGCTGGGGATAATAGCTAATGAGTAAGTGAAAACTGCTCTGTATTTGAAGGAGAACAAAAAGCTGAGAAAAAGCTAACTGTAAGTACAGGTTCCTCAAGATGTTAAAAAGAATCACCACGAGCCAGGTAGGAGAAGGTCAGTGGGATGATCTTGGTAATTTGCCTGCTCTGGACTTCACTTATGTTATATCGTGTACTGAATCTTAACTAGATGGCTGTCAACTTTTCTGAGATATGTAAGCATGAGGTACAGAACAACAGATCAAGCAGCAGCTAGCCAAAGCTGCAACTTGTGGGCCCCCTTGTATTTGATCTACAGTTGCTGCACAGAAGACATAACATAATGCTGCTCTCTGTAAAAATAAAGCTTGAAACATCATATCTTGTTCAAGAAATCAAATGTCTAGGAATTTCTTCTTTAACTAAGAAATTGTTAGAATAAATACCAGCAAAAATCAGCCAGTGTATCAGCCACATATCCACACGCACAAGCACAAAGCAAAGCGGCGCAAGGACAGGAAAAACACAAGGATCACAAGCATGAGGCGGGCAGAGGAGTGTTACCTGTCTATCCTCCAGCGAAAGAATAGAGCAATCGCCTGGAGTATAATCCCAGATCTTTTTTGGAGGCTGATGGAAAGCAGAGGAGGAAATGAGGAAAAGGACAAGAAAATAGAGGAGACATCACCAGAAGAATGAAAACTCATTGAGGAAGACAGGCAGATGAGGTAGGGAATTCTGTTAGACACAAGAGTTTCACACTGTTCCACACGTTTTGACGGGGCAAGATGGGCACAGGTAATTCCAAAATTCCAGTGTTAGAGTTATCCTCCTGCCTCCCCTGTCAATCGTTAACACCTATTCAGAGATCTTACACCCCGACTTTTATCTACTCCATATTTATGTCTCGGCTCTAGTTTTTTTTTAAATTGTCCTTTCTTCTGTTGTCTACAGTGTATACACGTAACTATACATTTCTGTTACTGTGTGTTATTCTTTTGAGTGAACACTCTCTTTACACCAAAATATATTAAACCCTTTCATTCTTCCTCAGAGTCTTACATAAAGGCTGGCTGCAATCAAGACACAGTGCAGTGTTTTACATGGTTGTTAATTATATCTATTATGTAGCATCAGTATTTCAGGGTGGAGAATGGTGTCATTTTCACACCTTGACCTATTCATTGCTTACCGCCTGATTTTAAAAATCTACCTAGAGAGATCATAGTGACATGTAAGTATAAAGGACAATCATTCAGCACATAAAGCTCAAGCACGGTGGGAAGAAAAAATGAGGGCTTCTTATCAGCAGACCTGCATAAAGTGGCAGATTCATGAAAACAGTTCTCAGGAGCCCAAGTTCAACTAGCAGGTGGCCATCTGAAAATTTGCTTATCTTATGTTCAGTTATGTGCATTTACTGTATATCCAGGTTTGAACCTTGTTATGCAGCACACTGTAGAAAATGCTAAATTAATATCTATTAAAAACATTGCATCAATAATTGAAATGTTAATGCAGTTATGACTGTAGAAACATAAAGCATTGCTTCATGAGCTTTTCTATGCTATTTAATAGTTTTTTGAGTTTTATACATGTATATTATGGAAAATACTTGCACCTAGTCCAGGGTTGCTTTCTACCTTGCTACCCTTTAAACCTGCTCTGGAATAAATAGGTTCAGAAATGAGTAGAGAGATGAATGAATGTTTGCTGAATTACTCTGTTTATTGGTAGGTGTTCTCAGTGTGGTATAATAAAGATGAAATTCAATTAAAACATATGATTAAAGCATTACAAAACTAGGTACAGTGTTTCATGATTATTGTAATAATGTTAACTGCTTTGGAAGGCAATGTGATCATGCTCACTACAGATGATATATATAAAAAAGAAAGATTCTATTTGATACTAGGATTATAACTTGTATGCTTTACCTAGGCTTATATGTTTTTTTGTTTTGGTTGTCTCACTGTTCTATATTGAGTTTCCATTTATTTTGTAATGTAACTTATTATGCTCGGCATAAAACTGAATGCCATTTTTGTTTTTAACAATTACTATTTTCAAGATTGCCCTTGCCCACTCCTGCTGGGCTCACTAAGATATCAATTGTAAAGTCTTGTCATTAGCCACCCTGGCAGTGTGTGAAGCAGATGGTGGGTTGGGAGGGGGGAGCATTATATTTCTGAGGAGGAAGACCCCCTGTCCAGACACCCATACTATAAGGGATATTTACTGCAGGCAGGATAAAGTTACTTGAGGGAGAAAAGGTAGGTGGGTGGGAATGGGAAAGTCTGCAATAAAAAAAGCAAGGAAGATCGAACCAGAGAACCATACATACCACTTTGATAAAGGGCTGCATTTCCCACGCAGCAATGTGACAAGAAAAAACTGTTACTTTTCTTGTTTTGCACAAACAAAATATCTGCTCTTCATAAACAGTAGCACATGTGGCACCTTAGCACTATCTACTATGTTAGCTGTATAGGAATAATTATGAAGATCAAGGGATAAGTATGTATCTTCCAAGCAAAAGATACTGTCGAGTATCACAAAAGATCACAGTTAATTTTCCAAATATGAGATGAGTGATGTACTCGCACATGCCAGTAAGATACACCACTGTGGTTTTTTTTATTACTTTGATTCAGCTTCTGGCATTTTATTCTTCACTTAAAGTTGGCAATATCAGGCAGTTTCTTCACTACCTCAGCATTTAGACAGAGTGAGTGAGCAGGGGAGCTTAAGGAGCATATTTCTTTGCACTGAATAATGTATGTAAATCAAAGTAATTATTAATTACACATTGATATCAAACTGTGTGCCATATTTTACCCATTTGTGCCATTTAAACTTTATTAATTTGCCTTCATTTTTCAAACATACATTTGTATTATTAATATCACCCTGTTTGATGCACCTCCCTAATTTGGAGGGGATAGGATGAAGAAAGGAACAATTTAGTTCTTTTCTAACAGTATGAAGCACAAAACCTGAATATTCGTTACATGCCCTGATATATTATAAATGCCAGTGGCTTACTCAGTCTTCATTTATGGAGGATTTGTGATGTGGTCAAGGAGACAGAGAAATGAAGTCGAAATCCGAGTTTAGAAGCCAAAAAATTAATGGTGTTTATGTTTTTAGTCAGTTTTCAGTATCTTGGCAAATTCTTTTGTGAGAAAAGGCTTTATTTTTAGTTTGAGTTTAATTGTTCTGGCTGTAGTGTGCAGAAAATGTTACTAATTAGTAGTACATCACTGTGATTTATATTTTACCTGATAATGCAAAAATACTTATGTGTTACTATGTCTGCATATTTTACCCAAAGATTTCGCTTGCACATACACCCACAGAAAACTATTTTGGTTTGTACTGGGAATATGAGACACTGTGTGAGCTGCAGAATGAGGACATTTTGAAATGTAAACATCCAAAGAAGCACTAGAAGACAAGATAAGAACTGAAGACCAGGCACAACTTGCCAGAATATCTGGGGTACTAAGAGAATGAATGACATGAAATATGAATCTCATCTCTTTTTGGGTAAATACTGGACATGATAAAAAGGAGGTTAGTGCTATCTATTGTCCCTTAATGGCTTAACATCAGAATGCTGTCATTTTGGAAGCCACTTAAGTCTTTGGGCCTTTTTCATTCCCGGACCAATCCACTTGAACCCTGGTAGAGATGCAAACCCTGAACCAAACTAAGTGCTGATGTTCTCAAATGTTGAAGCGGTTTGTCCTCCACTGCCTGTTGTGAGGTGTGCAGAGGTGTTTTTGGGCTAGCATTAGGCTCAAGATAAAATACCCCATTTTGAATGGACTGTGTGGCAATGTATGAACAAGCTCAATGTAATTTAAAAAACTAACTATATTCCAGATGTAATGTCCCCATTCCACATCTCTCTCTGTGCGGCAGTTAGTATCTAACTTAACAGTCTACCTATACTTATTGCATTTCCTTTTCAAAAACAACCATTGCTTGTTAATAAGTGGATATAGTGGTACATAGAGAAATAATTAAAACACTTTAAAATTGACTCTCAAAAATTCAGCTTCATACCAAAATCCAACTTATTACTGCAAGGTGTTCCACAGCCTAAGCCAAAGGTCCTCAGTCAACCGATATATACTAGTACACTGTACAGTATATATCACAGCATCTTTGATTAATAAAAGACAAACACTAATCTGCAGCAAAACAATTTTGACAAATCAAAAAGATGACAGAATGGTACAGATAAAATGGTAGTATATTGCTCAGCATTTTTTAGTATTACAAAATATATTAATGTGGTGTTTAACAAAATGTGCATTCTGTCAAAATGTAAATGTATAGACTCTAACCAAAACCTAACCTTAAGTCAAGAAAGCGTGTTTTATTTATTTTTAATTTTTTTTACAAAGCATTTATATAAGTGGAAACCATTGATAGGCAATAGTCCTTCAAGGCATTTGTGCACTATAATTTTATGAATACCTGATATATGTATATATTTTTTCCTTTCACAGATTGTGCAATTTGCCAGACTATGACAGTTCAGACAGATATGGATATGATCTCAGTTTTGAAAAAACTGAGTACAGTGTCCATGGATGAAACGTTTTGCTGTGTACTTCAATTTAGCACTAAAGTATGTCACCCTTTGCAAGTGTCAGCTTTAGAATAAAGATAATAGCCTTCAAACTGTCACACTAGACAACCTGTGCATTATATACTGTGAGCCTGGGGAGGCAAAAGAAAGCAAAGGAAGCAGCATTTAGATGGAACAGATCTGTTACTTAACACAGCCTGCACAGCTTTGCAGTTGTAATTTCATGATTTGCCAATTTTCTGTGTGCAACTGGTTTGTGTATGATATATTAAGACAAATCCATAAAGCTCAGTAAACAGTTGTTAATCTGTTCCAATAAAAATGATACTAACCTAGATTTACAGTACCTTCAGGAAATACTCAGACCCCATGTCTTTTTTCACATTTTGCTATGTTGCAGCCTTGTAGTAAAATCATTGATATTCCATTTTTGCACAAATCAAGAAACACTCAGAATCAAAGAATGACAAAGCGAAAACAAGATTTTAGAAATATTTGAAAATGTATAAAAAATTTAAAAAGCTGAAATATTCTATTCATACCAGTATTCAGGCCCTTTTCTTAGTTTTTTGTTGAAGTCCCTTTAGCAGCGATTCCAACCTGGAATCTTCCTGGGTATGACACAACAAGCATTACACACCTTGATTTCTATAGTTCTTCTCTGCAGACTCTCTCAAGTCTGGGTTCTGGCAGGGCTACATAAGAAAATTCTCAGAGTGGTCCCTAAGCCACTCCTGTGTTGTCTTTGTTTTGTGGTTAGAGTCACTGTCCTGTTGGAAGATGAACCTTCAGCCCAGTCTGAGATCCAGAGCATTCTTGAGCAGATTTTCACCAAAGATATCTGAGTACTTTGTTCTTTTCAGCATTCCTTCAACCCTAACTAGTCTCCCAGTCTGAAAAACAACCCCACAGCATGATGGTGACACCTCCATACTTCACTGTTGGAATGGCATCGTAGAGGTGATGAGCAGTGTCTGGCTTCTTCCAGGTGTGATAATTAGAACTAAGACGAGACAGTTGAATCTTGGTTTCATCAGACCAGAGAATCTTGTTTCACATAGTTTCGAGTCCTTTGAATGTCTTATGTGTTGTAAGGCCACTTTGCCATAAAACCCTGATTTCTGGAGTACTGCAGTGATAGTTGTCCTTCTGGCAGTTTTTTCATTTCCATACAGGTTCCCTGGAGCTCAGCCAAAGTGACATTTCAGGTTCTTGGTTACCTCTCTTACCATGATCCTTCTTTCCCGACTGCTCAGTTTGGCTGGGAGGCCAGTTCTAGGAAGAATCATAGTTGCTGTGTTCCAATCATGTAGACCACTGTTTTCTTGGGATTCTTCAATGCTGCGCTAATGTTTTGTAGTCTTCTCCAGATCTTTGCCTTGATGCAATCCTCTTTCTAAGCTCTACAGGCAATTTCTTCAACTTCTTGGCTTGGTTTTTGCTCTAATACACATTATCATTTGTGGTATCTTATATACACAGGTGTATGCTTTTCCTAATTATGTGTAATCAATTGAATTTGTGACAGGTAGACACCACACAAGGTTAAGAAACATTTTAACAATGATCAATAGGGACTGAATACTTGTATCAAAGTGATATTTCAGTTTTATATTTTAAGAAATTTGCAAAAACTCCTAAAATCCAGTTTATTTCAGCATAAGACTAAAACATAAGAAAACGTGAAACATGAAAGGGTCTAAATGCTTTGCTAAGGCACTATAAATCAAATGCTGCAATAATAAGATTAAATTGCCCATGAACTGGTATGTGCATATATTATTGTGAGGCTTGTAGTGGCATTTGGAACATCTGGATAGATAATTTTGCATGTACCAACTTATAATACATGCTTGCCCCCTCCCCCATGAACACAGGTACTTTTAATATATACTCTACAGTATATTGTTGTAGCTATGTGTGAGTGTATGTGTTTTCCTATTTCAACTTGAAATGCAGATTGAAACTTTCAATATTGTTAAGCTTTTCAACATAACAGTTTTGGCAAAAAGCATTTTAAAAATGTTGTTTTGTACAGCTAGAAATCAAAAGTCTTACACAGTCTCCAAGGGACAAG
Source organism: Polypterus bichir lapradei (assembly GCA_026402145.1). Taxonomy (NCBI): domain Eukaryota; kingdom Metazoa; phylum Chordata; class Cladistia; order Polypteriformes; family Polypteridae; genus Polypterus; species Polypterus bichir. Next base: position 2,103,029 of record JANRMT010062811.1, on the reverse strand, counting down.
TTTCTGAGACAACCTTTCAGATGTTTTTCTAAAATGCCCTTTATGTTGCATTCTTCATGAGTTTGCCTCTGCTTTTCTGTACAAGTTTTTACTTCTTTTTCAAATGTGTGGAAGAATTTTGAGCATTTTTAAGTTACAATGTAATCCCATTTATATGTATTCATTGTGCAATACCAATCGAACCATATGACCCAAGGTAATGTGCAGTACTGCAAAGATGGGATGGCAGGCAGCGAAGCAGTTCAGAAGTGATTTGAGTTTAGGAGGTTGGACTCTTGAACACCAAAAAATCTTAAATATTGTTGCATTGTTGTATTTCATCATACTTACTTATTGTATGTTACTTTTCCACAGTGGCTAATTGGACATACAAATTTTTACTACACACTTTCAGAAATGGGTATGTTGTTATTCCTAAACAAAGGAGCTTATTCATTTTTCTTTCAAATTTGAGGAGGATAGTGTGATAGAAGGTCTGGTAGCTGGTGCAATTCCAAACCATTTCATTAGTGCATTAAAGGAGCTGGGTTGTAAGACACGCTAGCTGGTTAGGCACTGGCAATAACACTATTACCATTACCACCAACACACACTCACACGGCTAGTTGCCAATTAACCAAACCCGTACATATTTGGGGATGTGGCACATTACCGCCAACAACAGTGATTTATTATATGGAGCATCCTCTGGTGTCAGGCTCAGATCACAATTAAACAGGGCTCATTGAATATTAAAAAGTTTAGTGTAATACTGCATCTTTATGAAGAGTGGATCACTGAACACATGTTAGTCTGGAGGGATGAGGAAAGAGGAATCTTTACACCCTATTAACTCTAACTAGACTTAATTAATGCTTCCAAGTGAATTCAATCACTTATCTATTAAAACACTTACTCCCTCTTGCAATTCAATTCCATGCTGGAGAGCTTTCACACTGCCATCATCTATCAAAAGATACTTATATTCATATTATTACTGTTAATAAGTGTCCCCTAGGTGTCACATAATTAGTTCTAGTGAACCCTTCTTATCATGTGTCTGCCTATCTGAGTCCCTTCTTGTGCTCACAAGAAAAAGAGAATGAGGAAGTTCTTCTCTTTCACCTGTTAAGTTTGTCCTCAAGTACAGCAACTTCTTAGTTCCTCACACTCTCAAGCTAATGAGTTGATTATGGGGTAAATAACTGTGCTATCACTTATACCACTTCATTTCCAGAGACACACAGCAACAATACTGGTTTTCAGTATTTCTTTTACAAGGGAGGCTTTTAAAATATAACCAATTAATTATCATGTTACTTCTGGACAACCAGGGAATCATGACATTCCATGTTAATCAGAGAGGTGTAGACACAATCTCTTTCTCTCCTAGGCCTACCAGCATGAATGTGTTTGTTTTCATTTCATTCTCAGTTTTAAAGCAGGAGATCTCAGATGTATCTATATTTCAGTTCACATTACACTTAAACATAAATGTGATGTGTAACTGGAATTGAGAAAAGATTAAGCAAAAAAAATAATAAAACGTCTGAATTATTAAGGTAGTGAGTAACAGCGTAGTGTTTGCACTATTTTGTTTTAAATCTATAGGTAATGTTCATGTTAGGAAATATCACACTTGAACCAGTAAGAATCACAACACTATCACCTAGACAATAAGACAACTTTGGACATTTTTTCATGTTTACTCCAGCTACAGATATGAGGGGATAACAAGCTGAAGGGAATCAAAAGTTGCCTGACTATACATGTGCTGGAGTCTGAAGAGGAGTGTGCATAGGGGTAGGAATGACTTCTTTGACCAGTTCACAAGGAAGGGTGTGGTGGGGTAGGAGTTCAGACACATGGGGTTAATCGTTAAGCCACAGCATACAGCAGGAAGCAAAACTTACCGGTCTTCCAAACTCCATCTCTGAAAAGAATTTATACCAAGGTTCATTCTCTAAATCTATTTCTTCTGGGCTTATATCCCGAGTCTATAGGGGCAGTAAGAGAAAAGGTGGAGGAGAAAAGGAAAAGATTGAGTACAGAAGAGCACAGAAAGAGGATGCAGCTTACAAAAAAAAAAAAAAACAGCATTATGGTCTACAGTATAAAAAAGGGACAGAAAAAGAGACAAAGAGACTTAGAGAAATAGTGGATACACAGCACACCACTCCACATTTGCGTGGGTTTCAACGAAATGGCATGGACACAGGAGGAAAACATCTAAAACCTGTCTTCTCCTAAGAGAATTGTTTACAGGTTACGGTGAGACACCATATATAGTGCTTTTCTGCACTACATCAGAACCGACTGAGAGCTGCTCACATGTTACGGCGGGTATGCATTCTAGCAGACAAAAGACTCTTCAGATAATAAGAGAACCGATCCACAGAGAACTATTCAGATATTAAAGTGGGGCAGTGAAGACAGGGATGGCCTAAAATGCAGGGTAGCTTACAGACAGAGTTACATGTTAGTAGTCAGCTTCAGACTGATAGCCTTATGAATTACAGTGGGGTGCTATAGACAAAACGTTCCTAAAGCAAAACAGAGGGTCAAAAGACAAACATTTCCAGGTATCAAAATGGAGTACTACAGAATGACCATCAAGAATGCTCAACAAGACACCTGAAATATTGCAGTGATGTTCTATCCATATAGGGCTTCATGGAAATTGGATAACATTTTATTTTATATTAGAGTGCCTGAGTAAGAGAAGTAATCTGCTCAGATAAAACATTTAAAAATGGCTAACAAAGCTGCACGTAGATTTAAAACTATTGAAGTAAACTCAAAAGAAATTGCAAATTTGCATATCATTAAATTAACTAAGAAACAGGTTTAAAATATTTTCACCTCAAAAATCAAAAAATAAAAATATATAACCGTTCTTAGACTACACAATAAAAGAAAATAAAATGTAAACAGTAAGGAAGCTTAAAATCACTCCGAATACAACACAGACACAAACCCAATGCAATTTTTAAAATGAATATCAAAAATAAACAAAAAAAGTTTCCCTAATTCATAATGAGACACAGGGCTCTCACAGTATTAAAGTGCAGAACAATAATTATTGAGGTGCACTGGCTGAATGACTTGCTTTTATCAAAATATTTCTTCTTTCTTCATATAAGCAATAACAATTTTAAACAATTTAGTATAGAATGCTGGCTATATGGCTATACAGGGTGCATGATGGTGCAGTAGTTAATGCTGCTGTCCCCATATCTCATTTCCCAGAGTGAAATGATGTGAGAATACTGGCCTGGACACTGCATGTACCCAGTCTGCATGCTCTCCCGGGTCTGTGGGGTTTTTTTTTTAGGTACTAGTGGTTCTGTATGTATAGAACCAATAGGCATGCCAAGTTGGCTGGCAATTCTATACTGGCCCATTCATTATTGGTGTGGTTGTGTGTGGTAATGGACTGGTATCCCATACACACTTAGTTCCTACCTTGAGCTTTGTGCTGCTCATTATAATTTTAAAATTGGATTATGCAGGCTGAGGGAGTTATAGGCAGAGTTGTAACCACTGCCACCTGAGAGCATCTGAATCTGTGTTTGGTTCTAGGCTGTCCATGGGTGTCTCCTCGTAAAAAAAAATACATGCTGTCAGGTTAATTAGTGATTGAAAATAGTGTGTGTGCTCTGTAATGGATGCACTGTCTCCAACTGACTTGTTTTTGTTTTATGTCCATGGCTGCTAAGATGTAAAAAAGGTACAGAGGAGAAATGATTCATTTAATATGTACTCTTCTGTGACAAGTGGAGAAAATAATGAAATGCGGATAACTCAGAAACAAGACTACCTCCACACAATTCTTTTTTGTAATGTTTGCAATTCACATTTGTAGGTGCTACCACACTTTTAATGCAGCAATATGCCAACAGGGTGTAGATCTTTGGTTGTACTAATGTTTTTTACTTTTTCCACTATGTCTTGAAACACAGATTTACCCATGCAGGATAGTGTCCAAGCAACTAAGAAACTGCTAAAGGCATTTTGAAACAATGGGCATACTCTGAGTTATATAATAGTTAAAAGCAAAATGGAGAAAATGGTAACAAAAGGAACAGACAGCTTTTTTGTTATTCACAAGCAATCTGGAAAAGTAATTTTAAAATTCAACTATGGCACTCTGAGCTTATCAAATCCTTCTGGTAAATGTTACGAGTAATATATGAGCTATAGTATGAAGAACTCCAAATCTGAGCAAGTTTTTAATTTGATCTTCAAGTAAGGTTTACAGAACTGATTTTTGAAATCAAATATTCAAAACCATTCACAGGGAAATCAATCCCCTGCCTCACTGGATGTAGCTCCGGTTAAAGGAGTGAAGTCAGCAAAATGCACGGACTGCATGCCTCTGGTCAAGTGAAGGGCATATCCAATAGCTGCAGATAATTTATGATCAGGAGGTCTGATTGTGGGTCAACATCACCTTCATATTTTAATGTTTTTCCTCCTCTACATCATGTTTTTCTAATCTTGGTGTGACACTTTAATGTCAGAATATTGCTTTTTTGCCTGATTTTATCATAACTGTAAACATGAAATATGTCACATCAATCTAGGTTGATTCTGGAAATTTTGTGACATATGCATCTACATCCCTGGATTATAGCAGAGTATGGCCTTGTGAGGCATTTGCACAACAATGGACTGTAGAGCCCTGACAAGGATAACCGTAAATAGGGCTATAAAGTTAAGAGGGGCAACCAGCTAAACATTTAGGAAGCAGAGTCTAGCAATCTTATAAATTCAGCAACACTCACTTGTTTTGTTAGATGAATTCAGGAACGACCAGACATTTAAATTACACTTCCATTATGCACATCCATTTACTTTGGCTGTTGCTAAAAAGAGGTGCAAGTCATTAAGTATATTAAATAATTATTATCATTCCAATGCAGTGCGATCACATGGATGTTAAGCAATCCACTCAAGGCCATGCTGTAAGCATTTGACCTTAGTGTACCTTGTCCCAAGGCACTTTGCTGGTACAGTACAACTGCATCCACGTTTCTACACAGTCAGCAATAGCAGGTTAGCTACCTCTCTCAGCCAACGCTGGGGATTTATTCTGCAATTGTGTTTTATAGGGGCAAAATGTCTACATCTAGAGTCATGAACTGGCAAAGTAACTATGCAAAGTAAAAGCTCACAGGATGGTCTACTCTTTCTATACTGTAAAGCTCCTTGTACTATTTTAAAGAATAATGACAGCAAACATCAAAACTGACTAAAATCTCCAAATGAAGAATGAATACTACTACAGTTTGAGAGACTGCTTTTTCTTTGTTTTCCTCTAAACAAAAATACATATAAAAACACATATATACAGTGCAAATCTATCAAACTATGCACTATAAATATACCCATGTACAGTATACAAAGTAACAATAACATTAATAAAAGAAAAGACAAGCTACCTACAAACAAAATATTACTTATAAAAATTCATGCATGAAAATCGAAGGCACCTTGCAGTTTAGTGATCAAGTCGCCTGAATGATAATTCCCCTTGACCTTTTGTACATTTTATGAATATCATGTCTGACATACTTACGTTTGTAGGAGGACTAAACCTGTAAAATACAAAGCCTACACATCCCGAAGCAATGGGCTCTACGTCAGGAACCTTAGCAGCTGTAGTACTCCTTGAAGAACAATCCTGGGCAATTTTAATTTCACAAGATGCAGTGGAACACAAGCAGCGCAGAAAGCCACAAATTGAAACCCTGAAACAACGCACAGTGAACAGGGATCTGCGCCATCAAATCCACTGTGAGGCAGGAACCAAAACTGGGACAAGTATCAACAAATTAGCACAGTCCTCATGCAAGCAGCTCTGCTGAGGAGCCGATGGCACTATGCTACTGTGTCTGTTGTGCGAGGACCTTGCCAAGCGACGTTCCACTACATTAGTCAAGCTGAGGTACATACATAATGCAAACAGCAAATGATCAACAGCAGCTTTTTTTCACACACGGTACCGTTTTCTCGTGGTTCAGCACTGAGGATTTGCCCGGTTCATATTCAAAGATACTCCTTGGCTCTGCACGGTATTTCCTGGTATCAACCTTCTTATCTGAAGGCTCCCACTCGTTCCTGTGAGGAAGAGAAAGCAATTAAGTATGAACTTGACAGTTGCCATGGAAACTGATTTTTTTTTTTTTTTTTTGGGCCACTGAGCCTCCCCGTTCTGCTACTCAACAGCCCCCAAAACAAACCCACCCCCTCCCAGCGTCATCAGATTTAATCCCACTTTAATCAGGAATCCTCTGAGCTCCAGCAGGAAAGGAACTCTCTAGGGATTCAGTAGAAAAGGGCTGTTTATGTTTCCTCTACCCATAAATAGCCTGGCCCTACCTAAAAATGAGGAAAAATCAAAAGCAGCAGCAGTAGTAGAGGCTAGGAATCCAAGGTAGTGTGCACACCTGCCTTCTGGCTATCACTGCTGAAACACAGCTGCCCAGATACCCAACAGGCACACAGACCTTTGGGTGATTCTAAATTAATCATATGTAAAACCTATTCAACATGCAAGGAGCCATCATCACTGTCTTTATCAAGCTGTAGCTTACAACCCTTTACCAATAGCCACAGGCATATAATCCATCTGATTACCGAGCAGCCAAATAAAAGCAGAGTGAGAAATTGTGAAAGTGAAGCTGTCTAGCATAGCATGTTCTTTTGCTTTGACCAAAGGAGGATCAGGGTCATACAGGCAGCAAGCAGACTACAGACTTCTCTGGTGACATCTCAGAGGATATTAAGAAAAGAAAGCAAGGACTGACGGTCCTTTAAGGAGTGTGCCTGACATCACAAAACTGCAGGGTTGAATCCAATTTTTGGATCGATATATCACTCTCAACAGAATGGATTCTGACATGAACTTATCACAAAGAACTACAGATTATAATACAAATGTCAATGTTAACAATGGTACTCATACCTACATATCTCCGGCGTAAAGCTTTTAACAATACATTAGATAGTGGATATTTTGTTAACAGTCACTTTTATTTCTACTGTAGTAGCAGTAGGAGTTTTGTCTAAAGAAGCAGAGTCATTCATAAAATGAGAGGTAATTTGTGTCCTGTGTCGTGAGGGTAATGCGATAAAACAACAGTATATAAGTAATTTCTTATTTCAGATTGTTTTAGCCTACTCTTGCTTACAACAGTTATCAATTCTAGAGAAAGTCATACTGAGTTAGAGACAGGGCCTTTCATACCAGCACTAGAAACCTGGGAAAGTTACATACAGCAGAATCCTGACTTAAGATTTCCATATTTTCTATTCCCCATGTTAAATGTTTTTGGATGCTGTTGCTGAACACACAAAAGAGGCATTTGTCTGAACAAGTGTAAGTCTTTAAGGCTAATTGTGACTCTATTACGATTTTGGCCTACATTGGTCAGTGTTTTTTTTTTTAGCTTTCCAAATCTGATGTACATATATCTATTATGATCATGAATAAAAAGTAAAGTCGATAGTGACAGACAGATGTGACCTAATAGTCAGATGTGATTCAGTGCAGTATGTTTGTGAATTTGTCAACTTATGATGGCAAGGAAGAGAAATATAAAACAAAAAAATCATAGCTGTTGTTTCCGATGCATTTATCACTGTCATATCTGTATGTAGAAGCTTGTGGACATGACAGGGGGCAAGGGCTGGTGAGAATGGGATGGTCAGGTTTTAGATACAAAACAATGGTTATCAAAGTAGGGTAAATTCTTTATAAAAAGTTGAGATCCTATGTAGTTTTCGGGTGATCAAAAATCTCTAAAAAGATGATGTCTATGTCACATACAAGTGGAGTAATGGGAATTGAGCAACAGTGTTACTGTAGTGTTGATTTTAGTTAACAAATGCAAGGTTATATGTGCTTCATGCTCTAGTTATTTAACATTGATGCAATTTGTTATTAACAACATGGTGGCGTTCACAAAACGAAATAGCAATCTGAATAAAGAAGGGCAATAATATCTCCACAAATTAAACAGAACAAACCAGGACATATTCAAGTTGGATTATAAGCAACAACGTCAAAAACAACTGCAGTAAAAAAAAAATGCACCAAACCCTAACCTGTATTTATAAGATAAAACTTTCTTTTAAACAGTAGAAGAAAAAACACTAAATGATGGGATCCACTGTATTTTTTCTTTCAGTTTGTTTGTACTAAACAATAAACTCAGGCAATCAATCTGTATTTTGTATAATCTCCTTCATGGTGACAACAACCCAGGATCCAAGTCCTATAATATGGTGATTTGTACTGTGACTTAGTGGTACGATTTATACTTCAGAGTCTGCATTTTTCAATTCATAGGATGACATCTGTAAAGTGTTAACGTGTGCTTCTGCTCCCAGTGTGCCTGTTGCCCTGTTACCTAGGCCTATATCAGTATAAGAGCGATAAGTCTGAAACCCGGTTAGTAGTTAAGGGGACCCTTGCACTAAGAATTTGACTATAACTCAAAGTTGGGTGGCAATTCAAAGATGAAGAGATACTGTGAAACTCTAGCCACAGTAAACACATTTTGAGCTAAAACTCTGTAAATTATATTCTTTGCATATCATTCTTCCCAAATTTAACCTACCACTGAGTCAATGGGGGGTGCAGAGTTCTGACCCAAACTTATCTTTTGAAGATTATTATGCCTCTTCTACAGAGAACTCCTTCTTACCGGTCAGAGGAAGGCTTCAGAGAGGATGAGCGGGTGGGCAGAGGAAGAGTAGCTGACCGCTTCACAGGGACCTCAGTGTCAATAATGTCTGCAGCACTTTTTGATCTTGGCACATATGGTGGACTTCTCACTGATGAAACAAAAGATCAAATGATCCACTGAGCAAAATCACTATTCAGGAATTAGATGTTTTTTTATTGATTCTGAATATAAAAGCAACTTTAAAAAAATGTTCAGGAGTTCTGGTGGAGCCATACCACTTAGCAGTTAAACTGCATCATTTAATCCAAAAAACCTCTACCCTTTATGTTACATACACAGTATTTTTACAGTGCCATAAAGTTTACACATCATTAATAACATGGCATTCTTATACCTAAGTTATCCACATCAGCCAAGCTTAATATTTTTATATTTTGCCATAAAACAAGCAAGCTTTATTTTATACTTCAACCTGTATATTGCTCACTGACACAATATAAGCAAAGGATTTCATATGTATCATAGTGAGTAGTGTCACAAAGCAACCAAAATGTAATTCATACTGAATACGTAAAAAAAGTCTTTTACCTTTTATGTACACAGTATTGAACTTGCATGGCAATGAAACAAGGCACATATTATGGCAGCATGAATTAAACAATGTACTAAACTGTTAATTAAATTATGCATACAACAGAAAATCTATGAGGAAGCAGAAAATGATTACTGGTCATCTTACCCTGGGAAAAAAAGAAAACACACACACACTTACTGCCTCTTCAGCATTTTATCAAGATGAGGCAGTGGAAGTTGGCAGATGATCTCTCCTCCTCCTCACTGAGTTTAAGAATATGTGGAGGATGATGAATCTGTCCACTGAATTTCTGACCTCGCTGAGAGAAAGCTTGTGGTCTTTAGAGTACCTCATCTATATGTATTGACTAAGCATCTATACATATCATAGTGTAACATTTTCTAACCCACTGTAATTCATTTTAGGGTCACTCACTTCCTCCCCATATTTGTCATATTATTTATGTATTAGGCTGTCAACGTATTTGTCAGCTTCCACTGTTAATTTGTGCTTCTTGTGAGCCAGATACTTTGACAATCCTATTGTTAAAGGTGAGGACATGCAATCAAAAGCCTGAACAGACAGAATTTATTTGTAAAAAAAAAAAAAAAATAGAAGGAGAAGAATTAATTTAGCATAGCAATATGACATCCAGGTAACACAAGGGGACAATATGTGTTACAATTTTTGGATTTACAATATTTAGCCCTTTATACTATATATACAGGAAGTCAAATACTGTAGAAACTTTTCTAATTAACATGCAATTCTAAGGTTTTTTTGGCCCTAAATATAAAACAATTTCCCTGCAAATCCATTAGGTTTGCTCAATGCAGATTTAGATTAGTGTCTTTATTTAAACCATAACCCAATGTATTTATTACCTGCTTCTGCTTTGTCCAATCCAGAGCTCATACTGGTAACATTGAATACAAGTTAATAACCAGCAGTGGTCAGGGTGCCAGTCCATCATAGGGCACACTCATGCACATATCCTCATCATTTACATAATGCCAACCATGTAGAAATTGCATAATATAAAGTATGTGAGAAAACTAAGAATGAAAACAAGTTGTCAACTATCTTTCATTTGTAAACATGCAAATTTATAGTAAAAAGACTGTTGAATGTTTACAATTTTTTGAATTTATAAATATTTTTAACAGAGAAGGATTCAGTGTCTGTGCTAATCTAATTTTTCTCAAACTGTAGGTTTGGGTACTTCAGATTGTAAAAGGTATCTACACATCTGGACAATGAAATCTAATGTATAATTTGCACCAAGCTTGTCTCTTTGGCTGTTCTTTGTGAATTTTAGGAAGCTGAAGAACAATTTGAAATTAAAAAAAGAAACAAAATTCTTACCATCTTCTGAATATGACTGTCTGGGAGAGTAAGAATCTGAGTCATCATCTGTAATGTAAAGATTAAAACATCAGCATTTCCAGTCAACTCAAAACTTTGAAATATATCACTACACCGCAGTCTGGGACAGAAGCAATGGTCCCATCAAGATGAATGTAACATTACAGCTGGCAATCTAAAATGTGGAGAGGGCAGAAGGATTTACATGCCCTCTATATGACTACAGCAGAAAACCAGGTCCTTGTGCCATGGCTTTACTTGAAGAGGATAAACAAAATGGCTCGATGTAGAATACCACTCACAAAGATCCAGAACACAAATTCCAACTAAAAGGGGAAACAGAGCTGTAACAGGTGTATTGCCAGCTTTTAGTCCAGCATGTGAGGACATTTCCAAATGACAATTACATTTTTAAAATACGTTTCACTAAGTTTAATTAAAAAAAAAAATAAAACACACACACAATTGATTACTATTTGGAATAAGTGGGCACAAGGTTATATGGACACATTATCATAATTTATTTCACTTTTGGCCCAAGTAAAATAAAAAAAAATAATGTAACAGAGATAATTAAACTGCTTATTTTTTAATAAAGTTAAAATAAAATCTACTAAAATATTGAAGCTTTGCAGCACTACAGTTCAGCTCAATTCCACCCCAGTTGCTGCTGCCAGAGTTTGTTCTATATTATTTGAACTTGAATAGTCACTTATGCTCATTTACATGTCAGCAAAATATTTTATCTCTAGAATTAATTGTTATCCGACAGTCTAAGATAAAGCAAAGTTTTGTATACCTGATAAACTAACCATGTATCAAAATAAGTATCATTAGCCCATTTATTCCAATACAGGGCCATGGGGTATTTTTGTGAGAATAGCAGGACAAGAATCGACAGCCCATTGCAAGTCACTTTCACTCACACATGCACACTCGAACCCAACAGTTCAATTTACAGACATCAATTTATACAGTATAATGTGAACATCATTGGGATGTAAGAAGAATCCAAAATACCCAGACACAGAGAGAGCCTGAAAAGTACACACAGACAGATCCTTGACTGAAATGTATTCTCTGGACTCTGGAGTTACTGTATGAGGAAAAACAACATTATGGCTCAAACCAAGTATTTTTAAATGTGTTTAATTTTTATGCAATATTAATAACTGATTATAGAGCTACATTCAAAAATATAACAGCATGCACTGTATGTTTTATTAATTGTTCACTATATATTATACAAAAATATTAATATATTTGTTGTGTATGCTTGACTCCACTATAATTGATCTTAAAAAAAATCACTACTTCTGAAACTTGGGAATTTAGCATGGTGACCACTTGGAGTGGGGCCTCATTTGAGGCCACAGAGAACTCTGTCCACCTGACCCTTATACAAAGCAGCACTTTGGTCCACCTTGCACGAGATGGAAATAAGTGAACAAAGAATGGTTTTGAACATAGCTTGTTTTTCGTAAACCACAGGCAGGGCAGTGATTCTCAGGCTGGAAGATTCACTCTGCTCAGTTTATTCAGGTTCCTGCACAATGGCATAAGATGCCGAATAAGGAAGCAGATACCTTCAGCTTGGAACCTTCTTGCCACCTCCGAGAAAATGTAGGTTGGTGTGTAAGTGTTCACCACTAGGGAAGAAAAACAAGAAAGAAAGAAAGCAGCAAAGACAAAGGACAAGATGAGATGAAATGAATGACACAAGACGCTGTCAAGCCAAGCATCTCTTCTTAATATACTTAAGCTCTCTGACTAGCAGTGAAGCTGCCTACACATGAAGTCTCCAAATATATTCTTGTACGCTTCCTTCACCAAGCCATGATTAATGGACACTGAGGAAGATCTGACTAATCTTTCATTTACCCTTACCTGAAAAACGTGGCTAATTTTAAAAGAATGAATCACTAATTTCAGGAGTAATGCCTGGTTGCTGCAGAGGAACAAGGAATTGATCAATGTTTACTTCATACAATGCCTTTCACAACAAACAAAAAAGCTATCTGTGGGTACCTGTTACAGGCATATAACCTCTGTGGCGAATGAAAAGACAAAACCTAAGCACTGTTTCCAATATAGCAGGGACACTGCACTTCACTGCTAAAAAATGTACTCACTCTTTCGAAAATACCCCCGTGTTAAATTGCAGCTGGAAAAACAAGACATTTTTAACTGAGTGGGTGAGCTGTCCAGACAAAGTGAATTGTCAGTAATTGTCATGGTGGTAAAAGGCCTGAGAAATGAAGAGGTATGACTCTATGTGGAAACCTAAGAAATAGTGATAGCTCCCACTGTCAGCAGCTAGGACAGGCACTTTCCTAATTTTGTACTGTTATTTTGGCTTAATTGATTGCAAAGCATTAATTAGAAAATAATTTGTTACAATTCCCATGAAACAGTGACACCTTCAGAGGATAAAGCATTGAATGTAACGAGCTAAGATATTGGTTAAACCCCCACCATTAGATTAGTTTTGCTATGTTAAGCCAAGTCAGGGTCGTATGCAATATCAGGAGCAAAGTGGGAATCATCCTTGGATGGGCCACCACTCCATCAGAGAATTCACTTACAAATTCATAACCACACAAGGGCAATTTGGAATCCCCCACTTAACCTGCATGAATATCCAGAGGAAAACTCATTCAGATATTGGGGGAGGGGGTGTTTGAGTGGGGCATGTAAACTCTATACAATGATCATGAGTTGGATTTGAACTCAGGGCACAAGATCCTTGAGGCAGTAGCTCTAACAAGTGTACCACAGCGCCACCTTCATTATAGAAATATGGAAATAAAGCAACAGGACATCATGTTAGGTTTCATTTAAAATTGATAGCAGAAGCTCTATCACTGATATATAAATGTTGTAAATTATTATAACACTGGAACGACAAGTCTAAGTTCAGTGTTGGGAGACAAATTCTGACAGAAGCAGTGGGTGCAGAGTGGACTGAAATGAAATCCACTCTTCCAGGAGTTTTATTAAGCTGAAATTGCAGAATGTTTGAAAGATCTTCCCACTGCTGGAATACTTACTGCTGACTTATCCTTGTTTTGATCCCATGTATTTTGTAAATTACCAAATGGTGGCAAAAACTATGAAAGGCACTGTATAAAGTCTAATTATTTTAAAACAAACACACTACTCTGTGAAATGTACCCTGCAGCAGTAAATACACTGACTTTCTTACTTAGCTATAGAAAGAAAAAACTAGGATTAATCAGATGTTACTATGTGGGAAAATGGCAAAAGTTTTGCCCACATCAACAAATGACGGAATAACAAGCAGCTTATCATTGTGAAGCTACAGGGATTTACATTTCCTTGACAGTTAAGAAAACGTCTAGCATGTTAGACTTATTCTTTATTTGTATTTAAATTTGGCAGTTGATTAAATCTGCCATCAATGGCCTAAATAATACTGTAAAATTTGCATAGAAAGGCAAAGGGTATTATTAAATACCCGAGCCATCCCACGCATCCACTTTCTCCCTCATCTGTTCAAGTTATTTAGCATTTGTTCCACTAGACTCAGGGATAGGACACCATAAGGCTACTAAACAGTCACTGGTATTGTATCAAAACAGATGAGTAGTCCTGATCTGTGTTTCTTACATCTATTCTAATTGTTGTATGTATCGTCTGGTGTTTGTACTGTACTGCTGTTGATAATCTGAGGGAGATATTCAAGTAAGAAATTAATTGTACTGTATACACTTAACAATAAACTTGACCTTGAACTTATATGGTAGCTTTGCATAACTATGTATTTTTATGACACACATTCATAGTGTCATGCCAGTGCTTTGAAAAAAAAAGCAAGGGCAGCGTTCTCTTCTCTGGGTGAATGCAGATAACAAACAGACATTTCTACAGGAATTGTACATCTGTCCTGTGGTACACCTCCTCAAGGCACTGTCCTCGCTCATCGATTCCTGATGTTATAAATAGCCTATACAACAGATCTTAAACTGTTTCCTCAAATCTAACCGCAGCAACAAAGCACCAATTTCAAAACGTTTGCTCATAAAGATTAACTGCAAAACCAAAAACCAAAACATGATATCTAACAAATGTATTAAAACAAGAATGCCCTTCTGATTAAGAAATCAGTTGAAAGTAAAATCACCTAATGATGCTGCTTCTCCCTCTGCTAAAGGAGTCAATATTTTTTTATTATTATTATTTATTTAAATAGTGCCCTAGTGAGTACCATTTCATGCCACATTATAATGCAAGCCAGTCACCCCTCCAAAACCAGGGCTGCATTTTCATCTCTCAAAACATCCATTAAAAGCACAGCAAAAGATACACGTGAAAAGCACCAACTGAGTTATCAAAGGCACAGCAATGAAAAGACCACAGCCAGTACTGAAAAAAGACATGTCTCACAACAACTCCACTCAACCTTTACCTTTCACATTTGTACTAGGTGGACTCTCTGGAAACTGGTAGGTTGGAACATATTGGTTGTCTTCTGCAGCAAAGAGAATATGTGAATTTGAACACTAATTTGGACCAAACTCCCCCAAACCCCCCCCCCCCAATCCAATAACAAACCAGGTTTTTAGTAAACACGTAAGACTTGCCTCTGTCTAAGATTAATTTAACAAGAACAGATGCAGTAAATGGAAAAGTAAATTTAGTAGTAAAGAATGAATTATAGTTAGTTTTGGCAAAGAAGACAGAAAGCTAGCTGTTAAAGCAGAGGGAGGGAAACATAGGGGTGGGGGCAGTGGTACCTTCTATTCTGCTCTGCTTTTCAGTGGGCTCAGGAAATATATAGGTAGGATGATAAGGGTTTTCTTCAGGAGAATCTGAGGTGGAACAGAAAGTTGAAGAAAGAGAAAAGACAAATGAGTGCAGAGACTGAGGAAACAGCAAAACACCATGCACCAAGCCTGGAATATACGTAGGTCTGAAGATGACAGAGTGTAGATGATACAATAGAAAGATAACACTTTGGAAAGAAATGTTACTAAATGGATAGGTGGAGAGAGAGCAGATGGGCTTGAGAAAACACGCTATGCACCACTAGGGTCACTCTGTATTCAGTTCACTACATGGATCTGAGAGACACATCTCAATAAGATACTATATTAACGTGTCAAATAACCTGACAATACCAGTCGAGAAGTAACTTTCTGTACTTATACTAAGGTTTGTTCACTCCATTATTACATTTATCATTGGTGGGGAAAAAATAATTTTGTATTTTCAACTGTATTTTACCTGACAGGAAGACTGTAAGCCTATCTCCTATCTTTTTATAATTCATATAAATAAGGTCTGATACAAATTAATGCATACATGTGGAAATCTACATAAACTGTTGTTTCGTTTATCATAAAGTTTACTATACTATATATACTAAATAACTTGATTTATCAAATTAATTAATTTTTTTTCCAATTGTTTTATCATATAGAACAGGGATAGGGAAAGTTGGGCCTATAGAGCCGTAGCAGCAGTTATCCATTTAACTTTATGGCGTCCTTAGTGTTTTCATTTTGCTTTGTCAAGCCATTCTTCTATCCTTCATTTTTTCCTTTCCAAGAATATTATCCAAAAGGTTTGTAGACTGAAGCAGATTAGTAATTATCTGTCCTTCACTTTTTTCTCTTCAATTTCTTTTCAAATATCTTATTAAACAAGACAGCTCACAAGGAATGCACATAGGTGTAAATGGAAACAAGCTAGATGGAGAACTGCTGGTTCCTTTGTCATTTTCATCCTATTGCTAAAAAGGGACAATTAAAAGCAGTAAATGCAGCAGTTTAAGAGTAAAACAAGCAATTAATGGAAGGGAATCACAACAAGCAAGACAACTAAAACAAAGCATAACAATGCTGCTTGAGCTATAAGTGCTTGAAGAGGAATGATTGACTTCTCATTAAGAATTTGGGTTGAAATAAAAACCTGCAGCCACTAACGGCCCCCCTAGACAGACTTTGGCTACCCCTGATGTAGACAGTATTTCATGAGGGGTATTTAGCTTTTTACAGAAGTTCAAGAAATATCATAACAAACAACCTGACTGCCTCCCAAATACACACAAACACTACAACAAAAGAAAACTTCCAACTAAGCTAATGATAAGAGAGCAGTCCCAGTGATGCATTACAAATTCATATTGCTGTTGGTATAAAAGAGCTCCAGCAGTGTTTCTTGACGCACTTCTGCTGAATAATTTGTTGGCTTTAAAGTACTCAATGCTGGTGTGTCACAGAGAATATCTACAGTATTTTTCATGATGACCATCTCTTTTGTCTTCATTCTCTCCTCTGCTACTACCCTGCCATCTTTTTGAAGTTATATGTATACATAAGTAAAAAAAGTTATTTCTAATATATACATTAGAAAATTAAATTTAAAAATGAATTGCTCACATCCCAGATTCAGAACTTAGAGATGAGACTTTTTTCTTATTTACAATTCCTATTATTAATGACTATGAACAATTGGCCAACCCATTTATTATTCTTTTCTTTTTGATTAATTATAAGTGTTCTTGAGGATTTGCTTCCCAATGTGCACTACCATGCGTACATAAAGCAACAGACTCAAATGTAATGTTTTTAGGTTTGTATCTAATACAAAATAACAACAATAAACAAATATAAAAGAGAATACAGATTACACAGAAAGACTGTACAAAAACTATTATTTCTGAAGAAACATAAGTTTAAAAAATTTACATAAACTGTGGGTAGTAAATGCTTTCAGTTGTGCAAAGTATTTTCACATTTGAGTGCTGTGTGGCCACCTA
Organism: Polypterus bichir lapradei; assembly: GCA_026402145.1. Taxonomy (NCBI): domain Eukaryota; kingdom Metazoa; phylum Chordata; class Cladistia; order Polypteriformes; family Polypteridae; genus Polypterus; species Polypterus bichir. The sequence continues at coordinate 2,085,631 of JANRMT010062811.1, read as the reverse complement.
GTGTCCAAAATGTTAAACACCCAAGTCTCTTGTACTTCAGCCTATTTCACCTGCCAGTTTTTACACTTTAGAAACACGTAAACACCTAACAGTGCATTGGTAATGTATAAGCCACTTTTGAAAAAAAGCTGGCTAAGTGAATCAATGTAGTCCAATGCTTAGTAAAAGAGCACTGCTCAATGATTGGCATAGACAAGATTTTAATATATTTTAGTACCACTAAAAGACCACTTACCCCTCTCCTTTACATTTAATTCTGACAGAGGCTCTGCCCGAGTCTTTCTTTTACATGTGGGATTGCCACTAGGTCTAATTTTTCCCATCTGTGGCAGCTCAGATGGTGGTGCTTTTTCAAAAACTTTATTAGCTTTTAGTATTACAGTGCATCTGGAAAGTATTGACAGCGCATCAATTTTTTTCACATTTTGTTATGTTACAGCCTTATTCCAAAATGAATTAAATAAATTTTTTTCCTCAGAATTCTACACACAACACCCCATAATGACAATGTGAAAAAAGTTTACTTGAGGTTTTTGCAAATTTATTAAAAATAAAAAAACTGAGAAATCACATGTACATAAGTGTTCACAGCCTTTGCTCAATACTTTGTCGATGCACCTTTGGCAGCAATTATAGCCTCAGGTCTTTTTGAATATGATGCCACAAGCTTGGCCAGTTTTTCCCATTCCTCTTTGCAGCACCTCTCAAGCTCCATCAGGTTGGATGGGAAGCGTCGGTGAACAGCTATTTTAAGATCTCTCCAGAGATGTTCAATCAGATTCAAGTCTGGGCTCTGGCTGGGCCACTCAAGGACATTCACAGAGTTGTCCTGAAGCCACTCCTTTGATATCTTGGCTGTGTGCTTAGGGTCGTTGTCCTGTTGAAAGATGAACCGTTGCCCCAGTCTGAGGTCAAGAGCGCTCTGGAGCAGGTTTTCATCCAGGATGTAACTGTACATTGCTGCAGTCATCTTTCCCTTTATCCTGACTAATCTCCCAGTTCCTGCCGCTGAACAACATCCCCACAGCATGATGCTGCCACCACCTCGCTTCACTGTAGGGATGGTATTGGCCTGGTGATGAGCGGTGCCTGGTTTCCTCCAAATGTGACGCCCGGCATTCACACCAAAGAGTTCAATCTTTGTCTCCTCTGACCAGAGAATTTTGTTTCTCATGGTCTGAGAGTCCTTCAGGTGCCTTTTGGCAAACTCCAGGAGGGCTGCCATGTGCCTTTTACTAAGGAGTGGCTTCCATCTGGCCACTCTACCATACAGGCCTGATTGGTGGATTACTGCAGAGACGGTTGTCCTTCTGGAAAGTTCTCCTCTCTCCACAGAGGACCTCTGGAGCTCTGACAGAGTGACCATTGGGTTCTTGGTCACCTCCCTGACTAAGGCCCTTCTCAGTTTAGATGGCTGGCCAGCTCTAGGAAGAGTCCTGGTGGTTTGGAACTTCTTCCAGTTACGGATGATGGAGGCCGCTGTGCTCATTGGGACCTTCAAAGCAGCAGAACTTTTTCTGTAACCTTCCCCAGATTTGTGCCTCGAGACAATCCTTTCTCGCAGGTCTACAGACAATTCCTTTGACTTCATGCTTGGTTTGTGCTTTTGACATGAACTGTCAACTGTGGGACCTTATATAGACAGGTGTGTGCCTTTCCAAATCATGTCCAATCAACTGAATTTACCACAGATGGACTCCAATTAAGCTGCAGAAACATCTCAAGGATGATCAGGGGAAACAGGATGCACCTGAGCTCAATTTTTAGCTTCATGGCAAAGGCTGTGAATACTTATGTACATGTGCTTTCTCAATTTTTTTTTTTATTTTTAATAAATCTGCAAAAATCTCAAGTAAACTTTTTTCACATTGTCATTATGGGGTGTTGTGTGTAGAATTCTGAGGAAAAAAATGAATGTAATCCATTTTCGAATAAGGCTGTAACATAACAAAATGTGGAAAAAGTGATGCGCTGTGAATACTTTCCGGATGCACTGTATCTAGCATTTCTGTGCGTTTTAACTTTTGCTTTGGTGTTCTGGAGTTTGAATTTCACTCTTACAATAAATTTCTTGTTCTGATCTAAATTTTACAACCATCTACCCACCTTATGGATTCTACGTTCATCTTTAAGGATTTTAAACTTGTTACTGAATGTCTCTTCCTATTTTGGACCATCTTTTTGGAAAACAAATAACTTTTTATTAAAGCCACTGAAATCACAATTATTTTTCATGATCATTTTTCATGGCTGCTTACACGTTGGCTAGTCTAGATATGCAGTGCAATGCTTTTTCTGCAGTCTTGCAGATTGTTTTTTCTCAGAGGAAAACTGGCGCTGAAGTGACATGATGAATGCTCATCCATCTATGTAGGTGTCTGGTTGGTGTGTGCCCGACAACAAGAATGTCTACTTACCATTCCAAAAACACCAAAGACCTCAAGTTGTAATACATTAGTAATTAAAAAAACAGACAATATAAACGGCTCAACAGAGCTGTAAAGTGGCTAACAGGAGAGACAGTCATCAAATCACCTCTGTAGTGCGATCTCACACTCTCCGATCCTTTGCCTGCTATCGGTCTTTGATAGTGCACCATAGAGTTTACAAGTGTGTCTCTCATGTCCTTGTGTGGTGAACTCACAACATGAATTGATTTTTATCAGAATGTTTTCTTTACAAGGCTGAATTGGAGATACATACCCATCAGGCAAGATACTGTCTATATTACTGAAGCCAATAATTAACTGGCAAAACTCCAAAGATTGATATGATTTACTTGATTTTAGCCTTCAAAATCAGGTAAAAATAACAACTTTTTCCATATTAATAATGGTACTTTATTGCAGACTATTTTAGGAAAATTTAAGCACTCCTTTGCAAGTGTATATTTCCACATCTGAAGTATTATGTGCAGTTCTGATCACCACTCTACAAAAAGGACAGAACAGCACTTGAAGCTTTGCAGAGAAGAGCAGAGAAGAGCAGCCAAGAGCATCCCAGGACTCTTGAACAGATGAGCCTGTGTAGAGACATATTCTACATGTTCAAATTTCTTCAGGGCATCGATAGATAGATAGATAGATAGATGATAAAGTAGATCCAGACAATATTTCATTAAATGCCAAATTGCATACTCAAGGACACCAGTGGAAATTAAGGGGAACTGCATTTAGGACCGCAGGCAGGAAGGTCTTTGTTACTCACAATAGTTGTGGTAATCTGGAACAAACTACTGAGGCATGTAGTTGAAGCAGGAACTTTGACAACCTTTAAGAAGTATGTGGATGAGATATTGAGATAGCTTAGCTATTAGCTAAATAAACCAGCGTGGTTGACATAATGTTATCCTCTCATTTTTCAAATTTCTTATGTTCTGGAATTGATTCATAAAGCATGAGAGACTAATAAAATAAATTATGTCTCATTTATTCACAGATGTTGCAGTTGTGGTTTAAAACTGATGATACAGATCAACCAGCAAACTACTAAATAAGTACATAAATAAACAAATTTTGTGCTGCTACTCCATTTTTTTCTCTAATCTGGTAGACATTATGATCATTATTTAAAAAAAAAATCAGAAATGTCACCTTTTATCTTGTGAATCTGCTTAAACATTGTCTTGTACCAGTCCTTGGATCTCTCTGTATTCTGCAGACAGATAAAAAAAAAGTTATATGATGTTTCATTCCTCAGAAACCACAGTGTTTGCTCTGAGGCTTTTTATAAGTTACCATTTTTTTGCTTATCTATACTTTGAGTTGAATTAATAGTCAAGAACTTTTTCACACACTTTAGAAGGTATTTTGTGACACAAAGAACAATAGATACACAGTATTAAGCTACTTTTTGTGCTACTTTAAGGATCTTAAAACCTCAACGGGATGATATTCTACAGAAAACACTGAAGATAAACTTAGGTGAATAGGGACTGATGAACTATGTTGAGATAAATGACCCATTTTCATTAAATTTCTCTTATATTCTCTGCCTCTTTCAACATATTGAATTCTGTCACAACTCCTTAATAACCTAAACAATCAAATTCAGGTACCTTTAGCAGTCAGTGGCCTAACAGACCACATTTCCTTACCTACAATATCATGTTGAACTGGGAAATTTCACAAATGGTCAGTCCAACAATTTGACTTAGCAATGGACTTTACTATTATTATTGTTATTATTACTATTACTACTACTTAGAAGATCTCTTTATCCAAGGCAACTTACAAAACAAGTTATAATACATACAATAATAAAGGTGCAATCATTAAAGCAACAGAGAACAAGATAAACAAAAAAGCAAGCACAAGGCACTAAAAATACAACTACATAATTATAGATACAACCAGACTAAAACAAATATCAGTATCCTAAACTCTTTGCTAGTACAACAGCTGCTATCCAGTAAATTGAATACTCTAATTATTTCTTGCCCCATGACTACAGACTAGTTCAGTTTATGATCCACCTTGCAGTTGGTAAGGCACAGAGGGTAAACAGTTTTGTACTGTACATACAGAATGTACTGAATGTACTAAGAGAAGACTATTTAAGTCTGCCATACAGAAATAATGACTAAGTATAGAAAGTAACTGATGTTTAACATGAGAAAACTAAGATTGTAATGAAATGGAGAAGAAACGTTTTTTTCCTTTTTTTTCCCAACTTTCTTCTGAATTTTTGTGATTTGTTCCTTTTTAATTTTCACTAAACATTTTGGACTGAGGGATTTCTTTGTTACACGTTTGAGTCATGCTGGATCCTGCCTTGCCAACTCAATAGCTGCTCAACTTTGGGAACCTAGAAAAGACGCAGCTACAGGTGTGTTTTCAAAAAGCACTGAAAAAATAGTGAATATGAAATGAAATGTACTATCGACTGCGGTGGGCTGGCGTCCTGCCCGGGGTTTGTTTCCTGCCTTGGGCCCTTAGTTGGCTGGGATTGGCTCCAGCAGACCCCCGTGACTCTGTAGTTAGGATATAGCGGGTTGGATAATGGATGGATGGATGGACTATCAATATTCATAGCTAACTAAAGTGGCAATCTAGAAATTTTACTGAGGGGCATATAAGAAGCCTATAGCTAAACATTCCCTATTTCTGTTCACTTAAGTATTAAACTTTATGTCCTTTCCAGCAGCAGAAGTTGTTGATTTAAAGTACAACTGTATCAAAGAATCAAAACTAAAAAGTTCTAAACATCAGCAAATCATCTCTCTGGAATGATAGAATGGGCTTTAATGGAACATACTGTATGTAATGTCATACTGTATATTCAGAATATAATAAACATATAACTGTATTCAAGTCACATTATGCTTGAAAAATGAGTAGCCTCATTATTGTCATGTTTAGCACTGGAAAAATGAGCCAAAAATGAGTTTTTTTTTTCCTCAGTAAGAAAAAATGTTATTACATGTAACAGAAACATATTCTGTAAATATCAAAACATCAACATAAATGCAGTAGGAGAGGTCTGAATAGTGTCCAGTGCTGTACTGATGCAGATTTTGTACAAATCCTTCATGTGATATGTTTTGAAACAGTCATCAATGCACAGCTTGACATCACAATTGAGACAATAAAAGCGTGCTTTCTTTATGTACTTTTCTTAGAATATTTTTTCTGTTCCTTGCACTTGAGAAGGAAAAATGTTAGTGCCCGATCCACATGATTGATGTGCCCATTGTGCTGTTGTAGGCTACCACAGCGCAAGACTTAGTGACTTCCTCATCTCCTCTGACATGAACATTAAAAGCCGTGAACACTGCTTAGCAGGCTAATGTCTTTCTTGTCTTTCTACTTGATCACAATCATTTTGCCTTTTTACCACATATATATACTGCACCCTGTTGCAGTGTTATGCAACAGCTTACCATGCTCAAAGAGTGCTATGTGCATCAGTTCTACTATCCTTGTCAATGTCCGATGACAAATTCACCTTGTCATCATTATCGCTTAATTCAAAACTTCTAAATCTGGCTTTACAGCTTCTTGTTTACATGTCATTATGTGTTTTAGTTGAGTACTCTGCCCCACACATGAATATTAATGAGTTAAACCGAGTGTCAAAACACATAGGAATATTTATGATATTTTTGCTGCATGATGTAATTTTATCCACTAGATGGCAATAGAACACTGTCCCGAGCATTATTAAGGGTTAGCACTTTACAATATATCAGATCATAACAGCCTAATCCAAGAGACACTCAGGCTTAATCCCCTTTACATAGAATTCTGAGCCTGTATATAGATACACACACACATTACTGTATATATATATATATATATATATATATATATATATATATATATATATACATATACACACACATAGAGAGAGAGAGAGAGAGAGAGATATACAGGTATATGTAAAGATATATACACAAAGACACACACTCAGGATCACAAAGTACAGTATTAAAGCTGGTAATAAAAAAAACTATAGCTTTGGTTCCCCCATGTGAACCATGAAATTTTCATGTTACAAAAGTAGAGATCAAGTATTTCAAAAAATCTTGTGTATCCTGCACTTGACTTTCCTTCATAAAGCTGTGATTTTAGCAGTTACATATTGTAGAAAAATATATCATGACATGTAAAGAAAGATAAAAAAGTATGTTCTCCTCCATCAGCAAATTGTTTCTGGTTCAGCCACAATAAAATAACTAATATTCAAAATATACCTCTTTTGTGCTTTTATAATGTAAACAACCGTGCCAAAGTTTCATTGGGACTGAGATAATAGCTTATGAGTTATCCTGTCTATGGACTCAAATTCTGATAAACAGACCTAACTGTGTTTGTGGTCAAACTGTGTTCAAGGATACATAAAAACATGTAAACTTGTTGAAAAATTTTGGCCATACCAAAATACACACATAATTTACAGCAGTATTTATTCGGCACACACGATTACACTGGCATTCTACCATTTTACTTTGGATAATCGAGGAGATCCACTGAACTAGATACACGATGAAAAAGAAACAAGAGAAGCTTCTTTCTTTCCAAGTCACACCCCAACCAGTTTTGACCAACATGCTTAGTTGCAGATAGCATGAGAGGATCTCCTCTAAATCTCAGCTGTACTCCGTTCCCTTAATGCTTTATAATACAGCAACACTGGCAAACTTTAATAGCTATATTTTATTTAAAGATTTGTTTATGTAAAATGAAGTGATTTTATTTGAATTAATACTATTAATAATTCTAGGTATATTTTATTTGTAATTTTGTTGAACAGATTACTCAAAATAAAAATGGGGAATTGTGTTAATATATTTTTCTAATTAAAAACACATTCTGAAAGTTAGAAATGTACTTTTGGTCCTGGGATAAAGTAAGAAAAGTTTATTTCAATTACACTAGGCTCCTTACACAGGGATTTCACTGTATCTGTGTTACTATTGTTCAGGAAATATAATTTTTCAAAAGCTTAAATTAAGTCTCCACATGACATACAACATGTGAGATGTTGTGAGAGTTGGGTGCTTCAATTAATTTATAGCATTTCAGACCATCATTATCATTCAGGAGTTAGGCAAATTACTTTAGGAGTACATGCTCCATTGCTGACGTCCTGAAGGCTTATGACGGTATTGTCAGTGCTCTGTTTTCAGCATATGCAAGCCTACTGATGTTGCTTTATTAAAGAAGACTTGTATTTAAACACGCTAAAGGACTGTGCATTCTTTTCTTCACTTTATTGCTAAATTTTTAGAAACTGAGATGTACAGAATATAAATTATTTACTATGTGTATATTTGTTTAAGTTATTAATTTGATGAATAATCTGGCATTTAGCAGTAAGTAAGCCCTTTAAAAGTGAACATTGTAAATTTCCATATAAAATACAAAAAATAATTTTTGCAAGATCAGTGTCTCTACTTAATGTTGATGCATTAACCACAAAAGACTAGCAGAGAACATGAGCAGGTCTTACCCTCATGGGTATGCCTATCCCATCCAGTGAACTGCTTCCTATGTCCTGGAGGAGCTTCATTCTTGGGCGGTTCCTGTCCTCCATATCAGTCTGTTCACTTTGCCCATCAGGCAGGACACTGGGGCATTCTGCTAAAGAATCTGAGGAACAGCAAAGGCAACACTCAGGATATGTACAGATACACTAGACAACAAAAGCACAACTTGACACCTCATTAAAAGCTGATGTAAGAGAAAGGGAAAGATATTTTGATGATTGTGTGCCAGCACAGAGGAGCAAAATATACAAGGTGGGAAAGCTGTAACAAGGTACTGTAATGTAATATATGACTACAAATAACTTTTTTACCTGTATATGGTGACAAGGCTTAAGTGTGAGTAATGTCTCTGTAATTTTAATGACACCTCTTCATCAACATACAAAGTATTTTCCAACACACACTTTGTATATCGTTTAATACACTTAAATACGTAATAATTTTATAGAGTACCATGTCTTCACAACTTCAGTGCATCCACTCTTCTATATACAGTATATTGGTTCCAATAAATACCTTTTATTTTGATGCACATGCTTTCACTGGGTTACTCCTGCACTTCTAGCACAATCTTGCATGTAGATGCACTCAGATGTGTGAGGTGTATTACCAATCCTTTGATTTAAACAGTTTCCTTGGAGGCAAGCACTGAATGTGTTGTGGAGTCAGCAACATTTCTGAAATGTTCATGGGATTACCGTTTCATGTGGAGTTTCGTTCAAGATGTCTTATGCTAATACTATACATGCCATTGACTTGGGAGAACTGCATCAATCGCCTCCCTAATCTTAAATTCTCAGAATGATGGTAGCGATACATCACACTGATAAAACTAAGTTACTAAATCAATTCCACATCTATACTTTGCTGTTAGCTAACAGGCAGTCTATAGTGATGATGACTGCAAAATCATAATCTTACTGAATCAGACTGATTAACCTTAAACATTTAACTTTAACTTAGGTCCCGGACATAAACTGACTAACTCTGTGTAATCACAGATGCTGATGCACTGAAATATAATAATTATCTTTAAGCATAATTTGTGCTTACTTGACCATAATTTGTTTACTCTGTATGTGCTACCATATATACAGAATGCAATATTATTATTGACTCAATGCATGAGTTCCTCAAACGAGAAGCAGGCTGTTGAGAACTTTTTAGCAAGTCAGACATGAACATGAAGACTGTCATCAATCAATTTACAGATGACACAAAAAAAGAAAGATATTATTTGGTAATGTTCAAGGAAAGTTGAAATATGAGCCAATTTGTAAGGCTTTTATATTCTGACTTTGAATTAAATGAGTCTTTAGCAATGCATTCAAAGCCTAGAATTACAGTCATGTGGTTGTGTTGATCGGTTAGGTTTATTTTGCCTTGCCTGTGTCTCCTACGCTACTCTGCTGGGAGGATTATTATTATTATTATTATTAAGGTTGTTCCTGCATTGTATTATGAAAAATAAAGCACTACTAACATAAGAAAGGAATTTGCATTGATTTGTTTAGATGGCACAAATATTTCCAATACTGTAAATGGAAAAATGGGAAAAAAGTTAACTACAGTTCATGTATTCAAACCTTCCACTCTGTTCCATATTGGCTCCTCAAAGGCATCCAAGTCTTTCTACTGCTGAAACCAATGATAAATGTCTATTCTAAAATCAAGCACTAAGCATGGTCAATGTTAAACTGCTGAATGTGGCCAAACAAAGTTACAGTATTTTATTTATGTTGTAACTGATTTTTTTTTGCCCTGGTTATGTTTATGACAATTCAGTACCTACATATGTTACACTGTTTTATTTTACTTCATTAAACTTACTGGGTGTCTTTGAGTGTATTGTTTTGGTGATTTTTATCACGCTATTCTGATGCTGGAAACATTTGTTTACTGGCTGTTTGGGCAAAACACCAATACTGTATGTAGGTTAAAGGTTTCCTCCAACAGTCCAACAAAGACATGCCTGATAGGTGTTTAACCTCCAAATGACTGTCGTCCTCTCTAGGTATTGTGCCTGACTTGCACCTGATGATTACTGGGTTAGGCTCCAGCTGCTCCATGACACTGCCCGGGATAAGCAGATTCAGAAAATGGATGGCTTGATGGATGCATAATCATTTACTTTTTCATTTGTTGTTCTTAGGCTTGCTAGCCTGTGCTCGCTGTTCAAGGTCTTCATGGAGCAGACCAAGCATTTCCACCACTACCATATACAGTAATGTGCAGCCAGCAGTACACCTTGAGCCATTAGAATGGTAAATGCTGGAATTCTAGGAAAATGATGCTTATTTCACGTTGTAAGCAGTGCTCTATTGTGTATTACAGTGAGTGCAAAAGTTATCAGCGGTGTTTCACATTGTCCTCTAAGTTATTTGCAGTCAAAAAAGGTTTTACAGCAAAGAAATAAAACATTCAGAAGATCTTGGAAATAATAAAGTGAATGGCCCTTTGCGTGGGAGGGTGAGGTCAATTTAGACAGCACTTGATCTTTGATACCAAACAGAAACATAATGTCTTGAGGAGACCCATCCTTGTTAATCTCTGGCCCAGAAATACATTTTAGCATGAAAACTGCATGCCATTCTTTGCAGATATAAAATGGATGGTACACTTTAGGGCTTTTTGCTTTTTTCAAAGGACAGTCTGCTCAGCTTTGTTTTTTTTTAAATTGCAAGTGTAAGAACCAACATGAATTAATTGTGACATTGGGATGCTGTGAAGCAAAGCAGAAAGCATAAAAATTCAATTGTGTGGGGAACAAAAGACTGCAGATGTCCATTTTACAATATGAGTGCTCCTTGTGATGCTTAAGTATTTTTTTCTATCATATCCTCAGTGCAAGGATTGGCAGGTCATCAATGCACTAAAGACTGAATATACATTCTGTCACATCAGCCTTTAATGGTGCCACCAAAGCTATGAAAAGCCATTTTGACATGCAAACATGTTCATCAGCATGCAGCATGATTCAGGAGTCCAGTTCATGCATAAGCTCATGCAATGTGACCCTCCAAGCAGGCAACCCCCACAGCAAATAGGTTTTCTCACACTGATGTACTACATACTGGAGGTCTCAATGCTGTCCTCTCTATTATTTAAGCTTCATGCTTACAGATTAACTTGAGATTCTGATAACACTTACACTGATGTAACCACCATAGCCATTGTTATTATCAAAACTTTAGTGTATAGAACAAATACATAGGAAATACAGGGAATTGGCATGTTCTGTGCCCTTCACATGTGGAGATGCAGACATGACATACAATTTATTTCATATTGCATCTAAATATACACAAATATCAAAAGTCTAAAGACTGTTATTGTAATTGCAGTTTTTGTTGAAAGGCAGTAATCAAGATAAATCATATCAGACTCATTATCATGTTTATGGTCTTGTAGCCATTATAGTTGTAATGTCATTCAGATTTAAGCAGTCACATATAAAAGGAAATTTGCCATTACTTGACATCAACTGACTGTCCCTAAATAGTTAGCTGTAGCTCTACAATTTACTGAAGGTTTCATGATTGTATGATGTACAAGTAACCATCAGTGATAAGAAGGTAATAGAAGACAGACATTATCTTGAAGATACAGAGCAGGAGGGGAACAGGAATGAACTTCAAAGGCATTGTATATCCATATAAGTAAAATAATAAGATGTTTGATTGCCATCCAGTCACGCAAATATGACTGATTTGATTTTCACAAAATTTTGTGGGTGATTTGCTGTTGGTCCAATTTGAAATATAGGCATTATGTCATCTATTGGTGAGAGGGGTTTTTAGGTTAGATACCACCACCAATTCCTTAGCAACCTCGATGAGACAGTTGGAGTGTGCTGGAGGTGATAGGAAAATATTGTCATCAGCACACACAAACTTTCTCCTGGTGAAAGCGAGATCTCATCTAATACCTGAGATATGTCATTTCTTCCCAATTGAACTGAATAACAATTTAATTGTCTCTCTGGATTACAGCTTTTGTCTATGATTATGTCTTCTTATCTCATTTGTGTTGGTCACATGGAATTTCCAGAAGACTGTATTTTCCCCAATTATTTATACCCGGGTAATGCCAACTAGTGTCCTACAACACTATGAAAACTACAGAAATGGAGGAAATATGGTACCCTCAGGACATCCTCCAAAATGAATGACCTTCAAAAGAGACAACAAAAGACCAATAGCTACCTTAAACGTTTTACTGGCCAATCCCTGCATATTATAACCACTGTGTATTTTTTTCAAAGGTCTGATCTGCAGGTTACAGTGGCAAGATTGAGTCAACCTTTTACATAAAAGAACACCCAACTCCATATTAAGTCTGCATGAAGACACAATGTTATAAAACTATCTTATGGTCTTTTGAGTCTAAGGCAGAACTTTTTAGCCTTCATTCCAAATTTAAACTGTATGTTTGGATCATAGCCAACACAACCCTCCACCCAAGTATTGTAGTACTTACTGTCAAGGATTGTTGTGGCAAGCAACTCTTCAGCTGGGACCAAAGCTATGGCTAGGTTAGAGGGAACTATAAGTAACTTCAGATACCAAGATATTTTGTGCAAAACATCCCAATCTTTGATAGAAAGCAGAAGTTTAAGAAGACTTTCATCTTTCAAAACAACAATTATTTGAAGCACACAGCCAACAAATTTAAGGAATGGCTGAAGATAAGGGAGAGCAAAGTCCTGGAATGACACAGTCCCATATGTCAATCCTGTATAAAATCTAACACTCACTTAATGAGCTTGTTGTTCCCAGGAGACCCTTTTGCAATCCCCCTATGCCAAGTTAATAGACACTCAGAAATACTGTACTTATTGTTAGAATCAAATAAAAATGCGCTTCATTTATGCGCCCTTATGTAAAAAAAAATCATTAAAAAGAGAAAATGTTCTAAAAATAAGTTGTTTTTTTATTTGTTTTTTAGTTACAAGATCATTATTAATAGATGAAAAAAATGTCTGCTATGATTTGCTTTGTTTTTACTCTTTGTATCAACAAAAGCTGAAATTTTAATAAGGGTGAGTAGACTTTGATATCCACTACATAGTTTATTTTTTGTCTTTTACCCTTTTTTCTAGGTTAGGGCACAACAGATGCCATCCTCAAAAACTGTTGACTTGTTATATTCAACTTCTTAGGTGTCAGCTTCTGTTATACATGCTGTATAGTGTTTATGAGCATGGTAATATATGTCCCCTGCATATACTCAGAAGTTATATAAAAACATAAAGATTACTGTGCATATAAATCGAACACAAGGGCTGACACAACAGTCCTGAGGGTTGGCTGGGATTTGGTATGCCATGACTCAGCAGCATCAGCCTTTGCAAGTCTTTTCTTGTGTGTATTTAGCAGACAGCGCTGCATGAATATTCTTAATTCTTTATTTTTATTTTGGATTTTCGAACCATGGTTGGTGAAAACCCTGGATAAGGCAGACCGACTGTGTATTGTACAAATGTAACTTGATCAACTGATCACTTTGTTTCTGTGTTCAGGCTTCCCTGTCACTACCTCAACAAAAAGTAAAGAAGTGATGTTTGCTAGGTGCTTAATTTAAACTGGCAGTTAAAAATAAAACATTTATAACCCTGTTGAAAAAAAAAAAGAACAAATGGCTGGTCAACAGAAAAAAACCATTTTTTAAACTACCTCTCTGTCATTACATCTATGGGCCAAAGTCAGACACAGCCAGGATTCATTCTGAATCATGCAATATCTTGGGCTGAGAGCACCATCTTCCATATACAGTATGTGTCAGCCTACAGGTATAAATATCTTTATGTGATGTTGTGTCTGCTGTTACAATCAGCAAGTGGGGTTGATAGGTGGTATGGGGATTAAAGATTTGAACCCACTAACTGCCTTAGCAAAAAAATATGCATGTATTGTTTGATCATTTTAACATTGTTTGCCAGATATTCAAGCAGACAGCTCACCAGGCACCATTAATTCATACCTGCCAAACTATTAAGCCGTTTTTGTTGTTCTGTATGGGGAGGGGGACAGAAAAACAGAAATCAATCAATAAGCAGCCTTTGAAGAAAAAAATGCACCATCCTGGGAAATGGATAAAGCAAACAATACTGACACACCAGAAATTCAGACTGCCATCACTGTTTGGTTTCTGAATATACATTAAAAGAAAGAAAGAAAGAAAACCCTTAATTACTGCATAGAACTTAAATCATTTCTGATCATCCTGTAAATAACAACCTGCATTATTCTTGAATTTATTTTGTCTCTAAAACAATTTATGAAATAAAGACATACATTTAGTAAACACATCTTCTTAAAGAGCTTTAGGACAGTGCTCATTATTAAAGGAAATGTACTGTATAAATGACAGCACTTGCACTGCAAAGTGTTTTTAAATAGTAAATGTGCTATCAGCATATAGAACTGTAGATACATGAAACAAGCTGCTTAAGATTGTAATTCAAAGTAGCACTTTATTAAATTTTCCTTCTATTTTTGAATATAGTTGGCAAAAAAGAAGCAGCATAGTAACAATAATAAATGTTAATGCTTCGCAGAGCCAAACAGAATATTTACTAAAGGACGCTAGCTAACTTATGGTTTTATTGGATAAAAAAAAACTATTTTGATATCTTATTGTTGACTAGATCCACATTATAACTGGCTTGAGATAAATCCTTCATTTTGATATTATTTGTGCAGTGTACTTTACTGACTTCTCTGAGGACCATTACCAATTTTTCTTTGAAATTGTTTTGTTAATTCTTTAAAAACTGTCCTCTCGTTGATTTTTTTCCAGTTGTATTCACCCACTTTGATTTTTGTTGTTTTCGCCTGTAATATACAGTATTTATAACTTAATTTTTTTAGTGGCTGTAAACTTACAGTTGTGAATCACATCTTCTTTAAAAACAGTATATCTAATTCTTTTTTTTTGCTGTGTTCTTACTAATGTAAGCTCGGCAGGACAGGACAAATTAATCTATTCTATACAGTGCATCTGCAAAGTGAGCAACTTCTGTGGGAGTGTTACATTTACAGTGTACAATTTAACTTATACAGCATTTTACATAGTGAGCATCATCATCAGGAGCTTTAGGCGTTTTAGGATGTAATAGAACAAGTCTAACAACCAAATCATATAGATTCCTGCTAAGTACATCCGTAAATGCTTCACAAGTAGAGTAAATCATAACCTTCATTTTAAATGGTATTTTTAACGCATTTAATGTTAGTATACTGTATATTTAACTTTGGGTGGTGGACAAGAGGTACAATGACACTTGAATACCTCCACAGCAGGCCAAATTAAATGTGGCCTATAAACTATTCAATGTGCAAAGAATGTAGCATTATGTTCTTAACATGCCTTTGAATGAAGAATATGTATTACATGTATAGTGCACCAAAACTGTTGTGTATATAAAAAATTCTATGATTTAACTGGACAGAGCAAACCGAATATTGGCTCTGTTTGTTAATGCACCTTGTATTATGTGTTGCATCACTAGGATTTTAAATTCATCTGTTTATATAATTCTTTGGCATAATGGACTATATTCTATACAGCTTCACAAATCCATTTTAACATACATAAAACTTAATCTACTGTAGGTCCTTGAATTTTGAATTATATCCACAGACACTATATCTGCAATATATAATGCATCAAAATTCCTTAATATCTTTAATTTACAGTGTAATACATTAGTCTTTGTTTTATCTGTCACCCTTAGTATTAAACAGTGTTAAGTAATACTACTTATGCAGTTTCTTGCAGGTTGAAAAGCCTCCGAACTACAACTTTAAAATCAAAATCACTTTTTTAATAAAATGCTTTGGATGCTGAATAGCCTACCTGATGTGAACAGTGCAAAACAATTAATCTCCAACGATATTTTTACCAAATTAGAATGCTGTAGGGAAGCCCAGGGTTTTTGTAGTCCTATTCCTTAACCAGTGTATAAAGGTAGATATTTACATGAATTATAAATTAGTGTTATTGATAATTATATTCCAGTAAAAAGATCACACTGAAAATTTTAGTTAGCTGTTCAGAAAGTTGTAAAAGAAGACTGTGCCAGTTCTCTCATCTCTCTAGTCACTTGGGTCTTACCTCTGTTGTGCTGTAAAAGCACTATGGTTGGGTTTACAATTGTTGTGGATGGATAAGCAGAGGAAGGCTTGCCTGCTGAAGGAAAGTATGAGCGAGTTGTGGAACTTGAGCTAGGTGGGAAAGCTTCAGGAATCACAGATGGTTCAACCTTGTAGAAATAGAAAACAAATAAACTGCATGAAAATTCATACTTATGGAGGCACTAAAAACGATGAAGACAATGCAGAATTTGGAATGAAGAAGTTCAGTCAGAGCAGCATAGGCATGCTTGTCCTCAGATGAGGCCAAAGAGCTCACAATAACACTTGCACACTTACAGATGATAGAACAGAGAGCAGAGAAGTAAACTGTAGATGCAGAAAACAGAGAGGCGGAAAGAGGTCTCACTGGCCATTAGAGATCCTGCTTTCTGATAAATATGGCACCCCAGACTACACAATGATGTGTTTTATGTCAAAAGTAATACTGGATAAAACAAAACTGAATGTGATTTGCAGAAGACTTTCCAAGGTGGCAAATTCAATGAAATCATAAAGAGGCTAGAGACATTGCAAAGTAACCACAAACAAGCTCTTCATAAAATTAGCCTGCAGCAATCTAGCAGTAATGCTACGAAGCAGGTGGAAAACATATTTTGGTAGCTGGTCCAGTAAAAGCAACATAAAATGAACAAACAAGTACTCTGGACCTAAGGCAATTTGCTTGGAGTAAAGTAGTTGATATAGTAAGCTTCTATGTTTTGACACAGGTACTCCTTATCAACCAAACCACATCACTATCATCACCCCTAGTTGCTATCTGCTTTTTTTGAAGATTTAAATATAAGGTAAATCAGCAAATCACTATAGTTACTGCTGATTTGAAATCCTGGCTGATTTCTGTGATATACTGAAGAGTATAATAATAATAATTCTTTGCATTTATACAGTGCTTTTCTCACTACTCAAAGTGCTCAGCAATTACAGGTTAAGGGCCTTGCTCAAGGGCCCAACAGGGCAGAATCCCTTTTGGCATTTACGGGATTCGAACCGGCAACCTTCCGATTGCCAGTGCAGATCCCTAGCCTCAGAGCCACCACTCTGTCCATATATAGGAACATACAAAACCATCTGGCCAAAACGTTATAGTGTACATAACTTACAAAGCATAACAACAAACCCATGACACAAAAAAAAAGTCTTCAAATGACAAATATATTACTCAATCATTTCCATCTTAAATTGTATGTATTACTGTCAAAAAGGTATCTTGGCCTGACAAAAAACAAACACAAAGATGTTTCATCAAGAAATGAAAAAGGCTTAAAATCTGTTTTTCAAACCCGTTACCTGAAGCATGGAGGGCTATCAATTGCTTACAGCATATTTTACAGTTCAATAATTGCAACAATAGTTTTCATTTGGGAGGAAATTAGCATGTGCACATCTAAAGACAAAAAGATTTGAATCACATTATGAGAGTAGTCTCTCAGTGATCATTTTATTATTTATTATTTGGCTGATGCCTTTACCTGAGTCGACTTAAAATATTTAATGTAAAAACCTGTTCCATTTCTTTTGCTTTTTACAGTTGGAACAGAGGCAGGTGAAGTGACTTGCTTGTGGTCACACAGTGTCAGCAGTGGTATGCGAACCCATAACCTCACGGTCTGAAGTCCAAAGCCATAACCACCAAGTCACAATGCCTGAGTCATAAGAGTGAGAACGCATATAAAACAAATCGAAAATTTCAACCTTTTAGAGTATTTCATCTTTTCCAAACCATCGTGATTTAAATTATTGGCCTTCCAATGCACTGCTCATTTATATCTAATTTATATTTTTTTTAAATATCTATCAGGGTGTTAATAACTTGCAAGTTTAATTCAGACAGACCCATTCATTTTTGAATTATTGCATCCAGAGGCTCATGTCCTGACACACAGACAGAAAGCACTCAGAAAGTGGCCAAATCATATTTAGAACAATATGTAAATGAATTGAATACCTAATATTTTGACCATGTTGTAATACAATCCCTATATACTAAACATACAGTATGTAAGGAAAATAAATATAACAAAATTGGAGAAGTATATTGAGAAAGCTCTAGATATTGAAATGTGCATGAGGAAATATACCTCACAAAAAAAAGTGCACATATACTGTAGAATAGAGTATTGCTTTTACCAAATGTGACTTAAAAATGATTTCCATCTTTCTACAATTTAAACACTAGCAGATTAAGATTCTTCTCAATGTCATATTATGAGTGAGAGGTGGGAATTATGTTTTCAGACTTGGTATCTGACCACAGTGAACACAAGTCTGCAGTAATTTATGGCACAGTAGAACAGTTTCCAAACAGTTTCAGCTTTGCAAGGTATTTACTATGTGAATGCATAAATGAACATAGTAATAATAATAATAATAATAATTCATTACATTTATATAGCGCTTTTCTCAGTACTCAAAGCGCTATCCACACAGGGAGGTAATACACTTCTTAAAATTAGAATGTGTATCTGATTACACTGCTAATTAATCTACAAGGAGGCACCCTGATATGATACATACCAAGCTTAAAACCAAAGTATTTAGTCGATTAAGCATTCACTACTACTTGCAAACCACTGTAACCTGATATGCAATCTGTTTATTAAATCTTTTGTTTAGTAATTAAAGTTTGACTATTATATTATACTGTTACTGACCCTTCTCCATTCTGTTCTTCTTCTTCATAGATATTTGTAGCCTTGGGATTCAGTGATAAAAATCATTTAATCTCCTTAACAGACTTTAGCACATGCTTGTGATATTGTAGAATGCCCAGGAGGGGTGGGTGGCCATATGACCTTGGTTTTCATAACTGATGGTTATAAGTGACACAGAGAGGTTTAATTTCTCCAGGAATGCTGTTGACTGGAGTTTTTATTTCTCCTTTGTCCACTATCAGGTGCAACACTAATGGACTTTATATTGCTATCGTTTTTCTTTTATTAGTTGTTTCGATACATTCTGATTGACTGTATTTAACTGTGCACATGCTGCATGATTTAATAATCTGCTGCTAGTACAGTACATTATAGTTGTGTAAATAAGTGTTCTGAGCCTGTACTCCATGAATAGTGCTTTACAAAAATGATTTGAACTGAATGTGTGTTCCTGCATGCCTGTCATTGTGTGCACAGAGTATATGCACTCTCTTTGAGTTTTATTCCAGGTATTCCGATTTTCCTTCCACATCCTGAAAGATGTGCAGATTAAGTAAACTGGTGATTCTAAATTGATCCTGTGTGAGTGGAAGTGTAGGTGTTTGTGAAAGTGAATCTTCTGATGGATTACGATAGTGTGAAGGGTAACTGGGTTTGTTCATGTCTTGCTCTTCTTGTTGCCAGGATGGGCTGTAAATTAAATTTAGCGGTTTTTGAAAATGTTATGTTATGGTAGTAAAGGGACTCTAAGAATGCACTGAAAATGAATGACAAATTCATTTTCAATATTACTATTTGTTTGGTAAAGAATCTTGAGATAGCAACCACTATGAAAGGTTGTATATTGAATAAAGATTCAGTTCTACTGTACTTTGATAATAATCATATCTTTCTCTGTGTTAACTTTGCCTCAGTTAAGAGAAAAATTAGGGATATGCAGAACTAATAGAAGCTTCTTTCCCTGAAAAGCAGGTCCCACTACAGAGCGCACTTAATCACAATTTCCCAAATCACGTTAATATATAAAAGCAGAAGGAAAACAAAATCTGACAATAGTTTCTATAGATGATTCATCACAAATGCTAGTCAGCTCAACACACATCCACCAGCAGTGATGGGATCTTGCTCTCAGCGGGTACCACTGAAATTGGATGACAACAGCTGAAGAAATTAAATTTAGTTTGAGCATGGCAAGCAGGTAAGGGGAATGGGTGTCCTGGTACCAAAGATGTTGCAAAAAAAAAAATTGCTGCTGCCAAAAGAGACTGGCATGCAGTCATCTGGGAACATGTTAACGAACAAGAAATAAAATGACCTGTGCTTGCCATTTTTGATTTGAAACCCTTGCCATTAAAGAACAGTTCTTGCAAGAAATTTTAATTCTGTAGCAGATTATTGTTTGGCAAGACTCATCTCTTCTAGAATAGGAAGCAGAAAATGAAAGATGGCAGGAAAATCTCAGGCCTCTGAAGCAGGCTGGAAGGAGAGAAACAGTGCGGGTACCTCTCTGCATGCATCATGCTATGTCAGCCCAAACAGCTTCATTGGTTTATTTATTTAGTCATTTGTGAAAGTATCAGACAGGCTTTGATAGTCACAGTAAAGCAGAAAATGTGGAGGCAGGAGAACTGGCAGGCATGCTTCTGTGGAAGCACTTGTCTTACTGTAGGCGTAGAAACTCCATCAGCTGCTGCGTCCGCAGATTCTGAGATCTCCTGAGCAGCCTCTATGGGCTCAGCGGAATGGACAGGTGGCAGGTTAACAGGGGATGCCGAAGTACTGATAATGGGTGAGATTGGAGCTGGGGACCTTTGAAGGCGGGGAGGAATGAAATCATCAAGTGTCGGAAGGGTCAGAGGTATGTCAGCGGGCATGAGAGGAGGAGGAGGAGGAGAAGGCAATGATGGTGGAGGGCTGTCCAGGTTGCATTTGTGTATTGAAGGAAACTCAGCCTGATCCAGCGGGACCACTATGACACCAGGCTGAACAGCAGAAACCAAGCCATCCTGTGAAAACAAGGGTTTAGTTACACCAGTACATCTAACATTTACCAGTGCCAGAGTATGGTAAAACACAAACCACACAGAGGCAATGATCTCTCTGAGACCACCTAATAAATTGTATAAGTAAATTAAAAGAGAGGAAGAAAGAATGAAATTTTAAAGAAAGGTGTGAAGTCAAGTTTTTTTTCATCAGCAGTTGTCTGAGAGCCAACACCTTCTTTCAGCATAGTACTGTAGGATCCCACCATTAAAATTCTGACTTTTGCTTCTCCAGTTTTTCAACACAATCTTATATAATCTGCTTTATGTCCTTGCTAAAAAAATGTTGTAAGTGTACAATTTTGCTTACATTTCTAATGTAACAGAAAACAGACAGGAGCAATCCTGCAGACTTAGCTAATACCGGGTTAGTCTTTGACCTATGGAGATTATGGTTACCAGAGGGTGCAGTTTCTATGCTTTTTTGTTTATGACTAAGGACATAACTCCCTTGTGGCCAGCAGCGATCAGCTGTCTTCATCACTGCATTCCTTATTTTTGGAAGGTCCATCAATAAAATACAGAATACAGAAAAACACTTTGTTAAGTTGAACAGTCAGTTTATAGTGTCCGCTACTACACAACTTCAGATTACAAAAAGATAGAAAGTGAAATATTAAAATTAAAAAGTTACAAATTGAGATTGGATTGTTAATCACAAACAGTACATGATTTTAATCAAGTTAAGAAAGTCCAGTACCCTGCCACTCTTCTTCTTCTGCCCACTGGGATCCATGCCAGGCTGTTGGCTTGATTTAAGGCACTGCTGCTCCATCAGGGCTTCACTGACTGGGATTGCTGGAGCTGGCATGCACATCTTCAAAGACTCCTGTGGCTGCCACATTATCAAGGGCTCCTTTGCTAAGAAAGGTCTGGGAGGAATAGGAGGGGGTGCACTTTGGGTGTCTTCTGTGTCCATACGTGCTGGGGCTTTGGAAGCTTCCGCCACTTCAGGTGAGCAAGTGCTGTTAGACAAACAAGCTACATACAGGCTGGTGACCTTCTTCTTAATGCTATCCTCTGGATGGGAGGTGTCAGCGGTCAGTGGTGCTACAGTCACCAATGTCTCCTGTTGCTTAGCGTGCACGGGGTACTTGGGAGCAGCACTAGCACTGTTCATGGACAAAGCCTGCACACCTATGTGTTGTTGAAAAGCCCTTTCACCTAGACTGGGGCTTTGTGACATTAGCTGCCCACTGCAAAAACCAGGTGTTGCTGCAGGCACATACGGTTTGGGGTAGCTCATGTACAAACAGTCTGTGCCTGGAGCGAGGGAAAGGAAGGATGGACTTTGGTTAGTCAAAGGACGGCATGCCAAGCTAGGTGGAGACTGGGGAGATTTCTTACCAAATAAACAATAAAACAATATAATAAGGAGAGAAGAAAACAAAAACATCAAAAATTGAAGCTGGAAGTAGATATTGTTAATCACAGGGAACAAAAGAAAACTAAACTCTAAACTAAATCTAAAAACTAAAAATGCATAATAGATGTTAGAGAATGAGACTCATCATAAAAAGGAAGGTTTTATGAGGTTTTAGTTTAACTAAAGCTAAAGTAAAGGTAACCATTTAGTAGAAAATACATGGTAAATACAGTAAACAACAGAAAATGTAAAGTTAAACACTCTTCTGTACATCAAAATCTGAAAACAATTAAAAAAATAATGGTTTGTGCCTACTGTCTGACTTCCTTAACATGGCCGTGTTAGGGTAGTGAACTAGTAATGATTACAGTCATCTAGCTAGAGTACGTCACTCGATAGCTAGTTAGTATCTGGAATGTTAAGTTTATTATTTTATGTAAATGGTGTGAATATTTCATGATGCTTTCTGTATAGCTATCTTTCTGACGTGGATTACTGTGGAGGATAGTAGGCTGTCCATAAATCCATAAATAACATCAAGTAAGCCAAAGAATTAACAGAGAAGCTTATTTAATAGAAGTAAATAACAGAGAGGTACGTATACAGGAAACAATACTGTCCCTTTTCTCTGGGCCTATATAAATGGGTCTTGAAAACCCCTCTGATACAGTATGTGGGGCACCTGCAAGACTTACCTACCATAAATAATACACAATTACACATGCAGTACTTGGGACACCTGGAGGAGTTACTTTATATACCACAAAGAATACACAAGTACTGTGTTATTATGTTCCATACCTCTCTCTCAGATACATGGACCATCTGTTCCTCTCACTAGTTGAGCACTAGTGTAAAGAAGAGAGTTCTCCTAGTCCTTCATACACTACACATACTGGAAGTTTGTCTGGAGGGACCTTTTAAGCTGCAGCTAAGGAACACTTTTAAAATCAGAATTGCCCACTGGAACCTTTGGGGTCATCCTCCTAAATCTGTACTATTTCCCCCAGGTGTCACTGCCATTCAAGACCATAGCTCCTAGGTACCCCCAGAACAGGTATCTAGTTCTTTAAATAGGAAAAGGAAAATAGAAGCGTCAGCATGTCTGGACTAAACACTTTATCAAGAGGACTCAAATCCTTATCTGTCAATCGCCCCTTTGCTGTCACATCTGTGAGCTTCCTATAATCATAGCTAATGAGTCCTGCTGTTTTGTTATTGGCTTTGTTACTGAGTGTTAACTGTGCAATATTTATTAATGTTATATGCTCTCTAGTTGGAACAATTTGCTGCAAGGAATGTATTTGATTGGAAAGTGTTAAGTAATAGCTACCAAGTAACCTTAAATTAAATAAATAGGGTTTTTCTATTTCTATTTTTCTTTTGTGTTTTTAGCCTCTTAAGCATCTGTTGTTTATGAGACTGTGGGCATCTTTGCCTTCTACAAGACTATACAAAAAAGGTTGATGTAGATACTTTCACCTGCCCATATGTGTCTCCAGGCTTTTCTATCATGTGAGGCACAGAAGTACAGCAGTTAACCCAAAACGTTCAATGAATGTCATTTCATCTGCTTAACTTCTTGAGCAAAGGCAATGTATACACATCTGTATGAGTCTTAGTCTGCACTCTGTGTGACTAAGAATTTTTAGGGTGTATTACTAACACATCATTCTCTCTCTACATCTTTTCTATTTGCTTGCGTCTCTCATTTCCTGTCCGTCTCTATGTTTTCTATTTTACTATAAAATAATTCTGTTTCTTTAGCCAAATCTCTCATTGACCTATTTAGTGTGATGAAAGTATCTGTTTTAAAATTGAAACAAAACTTATTTAACTTCTTTTATATACTGTACACACATGCTCAAACTGTCGCAACCCAAGTAAGTCAAGATAGTTGGAGATTCCTTGTATTTATAGCTGCTATTGAACTCTTCATAGCATCATATTAAAAAGCATCAGATACTTATTAATCACAGATACTTTTGCTTGCCTACCTAATATTTTGGTGACAGGTCTGTAGCTCTACTGTAATATATTTATTTTGAAATCAAATTTGTACTACTCTGTGCCCCTAGACAGTAGTTACCTGTTAAAGAAATGGAAACCAATGCCCGGGTTTAAAAAAGCACACTCCATCTTACTTTCTGCTTAAGTCACCTTGCTACCATGCATGTGTCCACTTTATTTACCCCAACAAGCTCAAAATATGCTTCCACATTTCTGCGAATTGCTCCCTCTAAGTGATTCCAGAGTGAATGGACTAAGTGCTGTTCCAGGGAGCAAAACCAGTGAAACACAGCAGCAGCAGAACAGATAGATAATTTGAAACAATAAAGAATTTTTGAAGTTTTCTCCCATAGCTGTTCCTCACCCCACCCTCAAACTCTTACCTGTGACTGAAGGTTGGGTCGAACGCTCCTGAATCCCTTAGCTGCCAGTGATGAGGTGGTGCTGTCTCCATTTGCATCACAGCAAGCAGTCTTCCAGGCATCTGTAACAATGAGTTAAGAACAAGAGAGTACAAAATGGAACTCTGTGATCACTAAGCTGCACAAGTACAAAGTGGTGCCTACCTACGTCACTGTCCAGGGCTTCTGTATCTGAAGGTTTCCCCCAAAGTGGGCAGGCAGGGCAGCATAAATCAAAGAAGAATAAGAAAATGCAACTCAGAGAGCGAAAACAAATCAGCTGTCTGTGCCCTATGTGAGAGGCTGGACAGTTACCATGGAAACTGGAGTGACAAAAAATGCCCTTGTAATCTCTGACCTTTGGAAACACAACAAGGCTCTCTTTGACGATGATGTGGAAAGCAATTGTTCCCTGGCATCTTTCATTAGGGGCAAGGCAAAACAGCAATTAAGGCTTCTACAGAATGATGGATGGGATATGGGGTTTAATCTATGTTTTGTAAGCCTAGGCTAGGGTGAAAGGCATGCTGCCACCTTATTAGCCAGGAGGAGTGCTAGGTTG
The DNA here is from genome assembly GCA_026402145.1 of Polypterus bichir lapradei. Classification (NCBI taxonomy): domain Eukaryota; kingdom Metazoa; phylum Chordata; class Cladistia; order Polypteriformes; family Polypteridae; genus Polypterus; species Polypterus bichir. The sequence continues at coordinate 2,060,450 of JANRMT010062811.1, read as the reverse complement.
TTGACCAGTCAATAAGTTCAGGAGGCTTATTCGACACTCATGAGTGCCAATCCAAGAGAAAACAGTATAACGTGCACAGTTGGACCCAACAGCATTTATTATGCTGTTTTCTGTTCTTTGTGTGACTAGGTGCTTTGCTTATTTCCTCCGATAGAACACAACAGTAAGCAACATGAAACCATTAAAATAATATACAGAGCACAAAGAGAATGAAATAGGCACTTACCCTGTGTTTCTTGCTCAACATCCGTGGGCTCCAGAGTGCAGGCTGCCAGATTACTGTGAGTGCTAGATGTGTGCAGTGTCACAGTCCCTTTGCCTGCACAAACCTTAGAAGGATCTGTGCCTGACCAAGGACAGGGGAAAGCAAAGGGGACATCCATGAGATTACACTCACAGTAAAAACACAGATATTACACATGGCATATGCTGGCATAAAGCAGAGTAAGTGATTCTGCATCACCCACAAGGATGTGCAGAGCAAGTAAGAGACGAGTGCAATCAGGTTAGGATTATGGGCACTTGCTTTGCTCAAGCTTGAGGTTGAAGGCTGACTCCTCTAATAAAAGCCCATTAGATCACATTCCTTAGTTAAACAGGATCTGATTCAACCAGAATGCACGCATACAATTCTACACAGAATACAAAGTCATTAACTCAAGGCCTTTGGTGAAAAGAAGGAAGGCACTGGTACTGTAGGTCTCTCACTGGACTCTAAGACAAGTAGCTTCTTGGTGAAAACAAAACAACAGAATAACTTGCACAAGTATACTTAAGTCTCTTTAGAAAGCTGATCAAATTAATTGTAGATGATGATTCAGTCTTCGTCAAGTGTAGCATATTTCATTGTGACTATCACCCTAAACATATTCAATTTACAATTGAGGGCAATTCTAGCAATCTTAACTTCATTATTACACCTGACTTGTAAATGCTATCTTTATATACAGTAAACAGCAGAGGACAACGTATTAGTGGTTATTTTTTGAAGAGCCTTTTGTGGTTACTATTCCAATGTTAAATAATCAGAAAGTGATCTCACAATCATCCAGATTTTATATAGCACCTTTTTTTTTAGGAACAGCTTCTCAAAGCAATGTTAATATTAGTAGATGTACTTTGATTATTCTAATCAAATCATTCCAACTATATACAGCACTTTTAATAGTGAATATCACTATAAATCAATTTAACCTGCCTCTAACTATTCATTTACTTGGATTTGATTTTATAAACTGATTTTCATACCAATTTTATTACAACATCCAATATGCCTTACATGCAATTTAAAACTTGAGAGGCCAAACTATTTTTCTGGTACTGTATTTCTTATGTGGTCAACTATATGTTTAGGTAAAAAACAAAGTGCCAAGTAGTCACACTGTAGACTATCATTCAAAAATGTGAACAAACCTATCTTACAGGATAAAGGCTACAAAAAGAGCTACATACAGCAAGGGCACTGCCCACTAGAGCAACTATCACTGGCATAGCTCCATGACACTTGAAGACACCCAAATCAAAGGAACACACGGGCACGAGTGGCTGGATTTATTGCCCTAATGTTATGTTCATGGCACTGTATACCTGAGCCGATACTACATAATTGTCTACACAATTACATCATTTATTGCTATCCATATGAACATATCTACCCTAAAAATTAACTTTGAAAACAACCCCTTGCTAACATCTCCATGTTACACCCTTCTCTAATCCACTTGTGCCTGCAAATTCTGTAACCACAATCTGCTCAGAATGGCATTTTTACTCATAAGCACTAGGCACCCATCATCTAAAGCACGTGATGGTATGATTATATAATGGGGGTTTTGAAAAAGAGCAATGAGGCAACACAGCATATGACTGTTCCAAATTTGAGGCCTTCACTGTCTGTGCTGCACCCATTACTACATCCTGCATCCTCATCAGAACCATCAAGTACACTTGCTGAATTTAAAAGCACTTCTGTGTTAAGTAATGGGAGCAGGCATGGTGGGAACAACTGAATGGGTTGTTGCCTTGACTTCCAACATGTGAATGGTATTTCACCTGTTTTGACTTTAACTTTTTTTTAAATAAATATTTCAATAAACATGGAAAATCATATAGAACAGAATGGTCTGGACTTAAGTTAAAGTACACATTAAATATTGCCCCAAATATATTTTTACACACACAAACAAATGAACACATAAAGACAAGACATGATTAAAAAAAAGTCAGAGTAACAGTCCCCAAGACTAGTAATTACTATTTTATCCTTCAGGTTTTATATTTATGACATATATTGATATAAAAGGTAAGTATGTCCTTTTTCAATTCTAGGGATTTTACATATCAGAACATAACTAATAAGGATCTGGTCCTCACCATGTCCTAAAATCAAGTATATCTTACTTTAAGTGATAAACACTGTATAACAGATTTTACCTTTTCAATATTTGTTCAAGGGCAGTACAGTAACGCAGTTTTCAGTTTGGATTCCGAGTCCGAACGTAGTGCTTGGTCATTGTTTGTGTGGAGTTTATGACTGCATGAATTTTCCTCTGAGTATGCTGGGTTTCCGACCACATCACCAAAGAGGTTTTGGTTAGGTTGACGCTTTTAACTGGCCCCTGTGTGATTTTGGTTATGTGCGTAAGCGGGTAGCTACAATGGCTTGGCATCCTGTCCAAGGCTATTTTCTGCCTTGTTCCCAGTGCTCCATACACCTGAACTGGATTAACCAGGTGGTTTGTGAATATTATGTTATGATCTTAATCTATTGGCATTTCTTTTCATACATTCCTTTCTGCTCCCATTTTTTGCTTCAGGCGCTCCTTCCTATATATATTTTATATTTCAGAGAAAATGTTTTATTTTTTCGCAGTTAGGAGACCTGGGTTCGCTTCCCGGGTCCTCCCTGCGTGGAGTTTGCATGTTCTCCCTTTGTCTGCGTGGGTTTCCTCCAGGTACTCCGGTTTCCTCCCACAGTCCAAAGACATGCAGGTATGCTGCATGGCCGATTCTAAATTTTCCCTAGTGTGTGCTGGCACCCTGCCTAGGGTTTTTTTACTGACTTGCGCCCTGCTCCAGCAGACCCCCGTGACCCTGTAGTTAGGATATAGCAGATTGGATAATGGATGGATGTTTTATAAACCAGAAATACTTAGTACCACGTAATAACAATGTTTTCTCTTCCTAAATACTGTACATAAAGAATCAACTTATGACAAGCATGGGTCATTATTGTAATGATTTATAAACTAGAAATACTAGCGTATAAAGTACAGTGAAATTCTTACTTGCATGTGCTAATCAATGTGCAACACTTTGTATTTGTTGAGCAAGTAAAGGCAAAAAGGACCAAGTAAACCTCTTCAACTACATCAGTGACCTTCTCCATCACTATGTGCCTGTCCGCCCACTAAGGTCCTCTGATTCTGGCAATCTTGTTGTACCCCACACTAATCTACACTCCATGGGTGACAGGGCCTTCAGATGTATAGCACCCAGACTCTGGAATGACCTACCAAAATGAATTAGATCAGCTGACTCCATGTATTCTTTTAAAAAACAACTCAAAACTCATCTGTTCAGGAAGGCTTTTAGCTCTAACTGACTTTATTACCCTTCTTTCAGTTTACCTCTATGTCAAGATGCTCATGTAACCTGTGTGTGTGTGCTAAATCATCAATTATGTTGTTTGTTAGCTTTTTTTTCTCTGAAATGACTAATTTACTCTTCTTTATTTATTTATCTGGTTTAGTACAATGCTATGTACTGTATAATCTGACATTCTTCCTTAAACTCTGTAGCATGGGAAAGGCACTATATAAATAAAATGTATTATTAATTGCAGCTCATATTAATGAGTTAAGAAAATGAATCCATGTGGCCAAAAAGAGAATGCAATTGAACAAAAGGCTCTACTTTAAAAAAAGTGGCAAAACTGCAGCAATAATCTCTACAATTAGCAATTTCTCTGACAAATGGAAGCAGGAAGTTGTACTGACTGCAAGAAATCATTTCAAGTAATGAAGTTTTAAGAAATTATACTGGATGAACACCTGCAGCTGCTGTGACATTACAGGAATTTCTGTATTTTTGTGATGCCTGGCCTAGTAGATCCTTGTCTTGTTTCTGACAAAGACAATACAATTAATCAAAGCTAAGTGTGAATTGCATTTTTCTTTTTATCATCAAAACCAATAGTATTACTTTTTAAAGTAAAATGATCCAATTCTGAACAACAACAAACTATAACAAATGCAGTCAATAATGGCAAACAATAAATTCGTATTTTTATTGATTACAATATTGGTGTATGTTTAAGAGAAACAAACCCCATGAACTGCATTTTTCATTTTATCTTTTAAAACAATGGTCTGTCTCTTTAAAGTTAATTTGTCTAATTCTGACCTTTAACAAATTTAATGAAAAACAAAACCCTCAGTGAGCAGTAATCACAAAATAAAATTTAAATGATTCAAAACAGTACTGTCTATATCTTTCTAAATAAAAGTAAAGAAATAGTGGGATACTGTTATGGAGCTACAGAGCTTTCAGAATGGCAATGAAAGAAATTCAACATTTGGAATAAGTAGTGAGTTCTGTCATTAAGAGTTCAGTGAATTTCTGGAGTAAAAGCACCCATGTGAGGTGCTCTGCAGCTAGACCAGTCTTTCAGCTAATCAGGAAACATTCCTGATGTCCTAGAAAGACATGCCTAGGCAAAAAGAACAGAATAGCTTAAAATAATAGTGGTTTGTCCTGTGGATTCCAAAATCACAACAAAAAGTTTTAATAAGAATAGATGAGACAATCCAGGAGAACTGGTCAATACTTTTTCACCAAATGCATACAAAATAAATCCACCGCAAGATTTGCATATTCCTAGGGTATTGCAGCTCTTCCCATATTATATTTTTGGCAGAGTTTACTCATAATTATCTCACTTTATAGGGTTTTGTCTAAAAATGATCTTAAATTAACAAACCACTTAAAGCTTCCTTATTAAGCTACATAATAGTCTCAAACTAAATTAATATGATTCATTTAGAAGAATTAAAGCATGCAATAAAAAAGTAAATAACAGATTCATGTATAAATCTAAATGAAGCTATCATTAGTCAAAAAAGTCACAGAAAAAGGGGGTTAAATAAATTAGTATTAACTTAAATAACTAAGTTCTAAATTAATGTTGTACACACGTCAAGAAATAGTCAGTTTTGTCTTTTATTAAGCCAACATTTAAAAATCAGCAGCAACCTTAATGAATGGTGTTGCAAATGTTCAATAGTCTGTGGCAGTCAGAAAAACCATAAAAACCATTTTTTAATTGACCCAGTTTACTGGAGTCTTGAAATAAATGTGTGTTCTTCAAAACCGCCAAATAGTCAACGTTATTAAAAGGCAGTGAACAAAATTTGTTTATTGTTTATTCTTTTCAATGCTTCTGTCTCAGAACAATACTGAAATGTAAGCTATTTTGAGTTTTCCAAAATTCAAATGGATTTCTTCTGCAGGTGACTAAGCTTCCTGTTATTTACCTGCAGATTTTTTTGCATGAGTGAAATAAAGAAAACGAATCACTCAGCCATGAGATATAGCCTACACTGAACCCTGAAAACGGCTGCAAAAAAAAAAAACAAAACAAAAATCAAATGTATGATCACCTCCTTAAATGTGATTCTGCAGGGACACTAGTCCCACAAAGCAAGTATCTAGTGATACACGAATATGTGAACTGTACAAAAAAGTTTTAAAACAGGCAGATGAGACACAGAAGAAAAAAATGATAAGAAAATTTTACTATGCATCCCCCACCACAGATAAGCATGCTAAAGTTTTCAAATATTCAGAGAAAGGCAGACAACCCAACTTCAGCCCCAACACTCCTGCCACCTTCCATATTTCTACTAGTTTAACACAGCTGTCCCACTAGTGATGAAGTAAAGGCATGATGGGTGAGTGGCTTAGAAGAGGGGTACCTGTCACCAGCATTAGGGCAGGAGAACTTTTCACTCTCTTCACTGGGGTTATTTTTACTGCAGAGACAGATCGTGTACGAGTAGGGTAGTCAGCCGCTGCAAACAAAAAAAGGGTAAAGTGTGGCAAGAGTAGAGTGCAAAGGGAGGAAGTACTGTGGAATTCCCAGGGTTAAAGGGCTCAGGTAAGGAGACAGAGAAAGAGGGGGAGAAAGCAGATTAGGGGAGAAAAAACAAACACAGACACTCATCACAGAAACACAAAGTCCTGTCAGGGAAATCCCACAACATTTACCTTAAAAAAATAAATACAAACCTGTTACACTGTATGAGCAAATAACTAGCATGTCACATGTCTCAACTGAGTGCACACTAATATTACTGATGGAATCTTTATTAACTCTGTCATTTTTACTTGGATTCAGAAAGAATCATGCTTTGCACTTACTTTCTGATCAGTCAAAGTGCCACAATCATCATAAGTTTTCCAAAAAAGGCTTAATAACAATATCAAGAATGTAGTGAAACACACACGACAGCAGATCATAAATGTTGAGCATAGAAGTACTAAGAAGGAGAAAGGCTGATAGGAAACTAACTGACGACTTTGGAAAACTTTAGGAAATCTGAAGATATGCGCACAAATGTGAATCTAGCCAATAGTGCCCACACTTTAGTTATAGTCCATTCTGCTCTGTTTTTTAAAAAAGCTGTTTGAAGGTACTGTAACACTTTTGGTCCCTTTGCTTGGTGGCTTTCCTTGCCTGGCACAGTTGTTAATAAAATCCTTGTGGCTGTTGATTGAATAAGTATTCAGTGTGAACCTAACAAAACTCCTCTTATTCTTATTATGCTGCTTTTATTGAAGTAGAGCACACAATTTCTTGATTCATACATAGAATGAACACACTGTTCCTTGCTTTCTGTCTCTGGTTTCTGCAGTAAAGATAGAGCAGGGTCATCTGCTGAAGCTCCAGCTATTCTATCTTGTCTTATTTTTGAGAGGAGGTGAAAATGAAGAGTAAGGGCAATGAACTAGACACTAGCATCAAAATCATTTGTGAAAAGATGACTTGTTTAAATTAATGTACTGCCAAAGGTGGAAACAGGCCTCAGTAACAGCCAGATTAAGCTTTAAGAAAATAAATTGTATGAAGTGTATAAGTCAACGTGTTCCTTTAGAATCAAAAGATGTCCATAATTTCTGTATATAAACATCCCACGTAGGGTGAGCAGATGTCCCCTATTTTGCATTGACAGCAAAATGTTTTCTTAATAAACCATTTAAACTATTGTAGTATTATTTTGCATGAGTCTGATAAACTTTTACAAGTGTTGCAAATTTTTATGTGATTAATCTGCTGTTTCTTTCATTTGCTACATGGCATTCTAACCGCATATGTGTTTAAAATAATAAGATATACTTGTTATCAGTCTGATATTATATCCAACAGCGCCTGTCAACTGAATAACTGATACACATGCAAGAACTGGTCACTGTTTATTTCTAGGAGTTGTCACACAAAGTACTATACATCAGTCTTTAGACTGGTGTCTCAACTCAACTGTTTCCTATTTTGGACATTTATAATTTATCAATTTATCACATTGTGCACATTGCAGCAGGTTTTATATATTTTTCACTTTACACACACCCTTGATAGATATAATTCAGTGTAATATACAATGTCCTCCATTATGTTTGGGACAAAGACACATTTTTGCTTGGTTTATAAGGAACAATTTCCATCACAGGTGTTTTGTGATTACTCTGTTGGGTTTAATTGCTTTATTAATGCAGCAATATACCTTGGCTTGTTAATATCCTTTGGAGTCTATAGTTGCCATTGTTCAACATGAGGACAATAGCTGTGTCACAGTCGATGACAAAACAATCCTCTTGATGGTAAAAAAAATGTCCCAAATGTCTGTCTGACAGATCAGAAACAGTCTTCAGTAGGCAGCTGTGTGTGTGTGTCAGACACGACTATTAGTGGAAGACTTTATGAACAGAAGTACAGAGGCCACACTGCAAGACCAATTGTTAGCCACAAAAACAGGATGGCCAGATCACAGTTTGAGAAAAAGAACTTTAACAAGCCTGCAGTGTTCTGCAAAAAAAAAAAAGAAAGTGGTGGTGATCTGCGCCACCACCACCACCTAATCAAAGCACCGTGATGTCCCTACATTGATGGATTAAAGGCCAGAAGCCAACATGACCATCATCATCAAATTCTTCCATGTGAACCCTGAATACAGTGAGGACTGATTTAGGTCATTTATGTTAGGTAGAATGCCTATAGGGGGCTGGGTGGTCTTGTGGCCTCGGAACCCCTGCAGATTTAATATTTTTTTCTCCAGCCGTCTGGAGGTTTTTTTTTTTTGTTTTTTCTGTCCTCCCTGGCCATCGGACCTTACTTTTATTCTAAGTTAGTGTTCCCTAATTTTAATTATTTATTTTGTCTTTTTTCTCTTTCTTCATCATGTAAAGCACTTTGAGCTACATTGTTTGTATGAAAATGTGCTATAGAAATAAATGTTGTTGTTGTTGTCTTGGGGACAAGCCCCAGAAACAAGCAGGACATGAAGATGACTGCATTAGAAGCTTAGCAAACATCACCACAGAAGATCCTTAGCACCTGGTGATGTCTATAAATCACAGACTTAATGTGGTCATTGCATGCAAGGGCTATGCAAAACAAAGTACTAAATAACACTGCTTTAATGTACCTACCATTGCCATGTCCCACAAATTATGGTTCCCTGAAATGGGGGAACCATGCACAAAAAGTGTTATCATTTCTACATAGTGAGACTGAAAGGTACGCAAATACCCTTAAATGCAAGTCTGTAATGTACACTTTAATCATGTCTGAATTGTTTGATTTGTAATTTTAAACTGCAGAGCAGAGGGGTAAATCAAGGACAAATGTGTCTATGTCCCAAACATTATGGAGGGCACCATATTTAACTGACATGGTAATCACCTATCACATTAGCCCTATTCAAAACTAAAGCCTAATGAAGCTCTGAAATATGTCAACAAACACTGTCAAGATAACTTGCTGTAACAGAGTAGGTATTCTTATGAAATATGGCTTCAAAAAAATGCAGTGTAAAATGTAGCCCTCAGATGCAGAATGGCCAGCCCATAGCTGACTATTAGTTTTTTCTTTGGTAAATTACAATGCAGCTATCAGTGATACAGCTGAATGGCTTGATTTCAAGTCTGTGGCCAGTGGTTGGCATCTCATGGGTAGTCCTGGTCCCTGTTTTTCATTGTCATTGTTGATCTGATAAGCACACACTGATAACTTTCCTGTATGATATGTGGACCTTATCCTAATTCTGTGGATTTTTTGCATTTGAAAGATATAGGTGAATGTTGTAATATCAGTATTATACCAAAGAAATATAAAAAGACAAAAAAATGTTACAGATTTGGCAAACGACAGAACACACCCTCCTGATGCTCACACAAAAAGCAGCAAACACCTTGCCATAGCCCAACCCTAACCCCACTGCTGATTCTCGGAAAATCATACATTCTATGCTTTTCTTGAACTTGAATTTAATTATGTATGTACACATTAAAACTAAAGCAACCTCACAATTAAGTATTATTGTTAAGTTCCACAACATACAATGATTTCTGCTCATTCCCACTAATGGAATTATAAAATGTGAGAAAGTGACCCTCGATAACATTTTAATTTATTCCCAGCAAGGGTAAACTGTTCATAGCTTTGCTGTACCCTTCACATGCTGTGTGCTGCAGCTGGCTTCTGTGTTCCTGTCTTGTAGTCATTTGTCTGTCACTCAAACCAAAGCTAGAGCAGCTTCTTCTTGTATGTGATAGTTTTCACATCAGCTGTTGATGGAATATAGTTTTGTAACTGCGCTTCACTCTAAAACCCTGTAAGAGTCTAATGGTGTGAAGTGCTTCAGAGGACAACAATAATAGATATGCACATCTACATATACACCATATTCTACTTAAAACCCATTTTCTTCTAACCAATTTAAAAAAATTCTGCTAAAGTAAACAGTTAATTTAAAACATATACCTTCCCATGAAACACCAGAAAACTGGCATTTATCAGGTATCTTTAACTAACTACTGTGTAAGCACAAAAAAACCCCCCAAAAAACTCACAATTTAAATACAATAAAAAATGTATTAATTAATCAGAGCAACTTGGCATAAAAACTTCAGCTTCTGAAGATCTTTTCTGGAAACTAAATTGTAACATTGTCATCTATACTACACAACAGAATAGACTAATAAGTGGGGGCATTCATCTACCCTACACTCAGCAGAGTAAGCAAATTCAACACTCTTTTTCAGATCATTCTGTAACCTATAAGGGTAAGTTTATCAATTTCCATAAGTCAGGATTTAATATCAAAAATCATGAAAACAACTTACCCCTGTCCTGCTCTTTGCTAATGGTAGTAGATACGCCATTTATGATGGATGAAGACACGGAGGCTTCATGCTCTGAAAGATAAGTAAAGCTTGGTTAAGAGTAGTTTGCTTGATTACAGTAAGAGGAAACACAACGCACAATGGAATTATGATCTCATTGCCTTGCTGACCATGGGGGCTCATGGCTCATTTCCTTCTGTGCCTTTTTAATTAAAAACAGAAATGTCTGTTGCAAGACAATAACCTAAAAGACGTAATATTTTGACATATGCAAACATTACTATGTACAGCTTTTTTTTAAACTTAATTTTGAATCATGAATGTTACATAGGTGTTTAAGCAGTACTCTGAAGATTTTTTTTTCTTACAGAGGTTTAAAGATTTTCTGGCCTCACTCCTGTCACAAATCATCGGTTATAATTTTTGGCTCTGAAGATATTGTTATAGGAGGTATTTCACCTTTATAAAGAGGCCCACACAAAGATTACATAATATTAATGTTCTTGCTGGACAATAATTAAAAAACAATGTACTAATGCAAAAATGTAAACCCACACAGCAATCATGTAAATAGTTTAACAATACACATTTTACAGACTATGGTTTGAATCTCTGTTCTTGGGTAACAGTTTAGTTTGCATTCCACAATGAGAAGGATTATTTACAAATGAACATTCAAAAAGATTGCAAATCATTCCAGGAAATGTCCATGCAAAATTTACCCAAAACTCAGACTGCAATGCTACCCATATTCACAAAGAACCAAAAGACCACATATATCCAGGGATCCAGAGACCACTGTGAACACTGAACTGTGACCTCCAAAGGTCATACAAAAAGATAATTTCCCCTCAGGGATTAATATAGTATATCAAATCAAAAATCAAAACATCAAATATGGTAAATATTTACAGTTCATGACTATCCCTTTAGAAAAAAAGCCTTAGAAAGTGTGGTTTTCATGGATGACTAAAAGGAAAAAGAACTAAAAAACACAGCCCGCTGTATGTCAATGAGGCTTTTACTGAACAGGCCACAAGACATTTGTCTGTACTTTGGAGTATACAAAAGTCTAGAGGTTTGGTTGTTATGCACAATGCAATGTTTTGCAAAAATAATACAGCTGAATCACACAAACCTCATACCAACTGTCAAACATGGTGGTGATAATTTAGGATTGCTTTACTGCTGAAGGAAGTGAGAGCCTTGCAGTCACCGTCTCATGGAGTCTAGCATGAGCTGCTCTACATCAGAGTATTTCAGAGGAAAATATAAAGCCATCAGTTTGACAGCTTAAGCTTGACTGAAATTTGAACATGAAACATGATAATGATCTTAACCTGTGATGAGTGAACTCCACTAAATTTGCTTTTCCTTGAGTTCAATGAAATCACGGAAATGTTTGCAAACTTTGGGGAATTCTACAAAATGCATTGAAGTCAATGGGTAGGAATGAAGTAAACTAGTTTTGAGTGGATTATAATGGTGCAACAGCCTTATAATTGTCCCTGGGCGCTATGGAAAAGTCTGCTAACTATGTTTAATTAGTTATTGTGGCCAAATATCTGATCTGAGCTGTAAAGCAGCAGTACTAACCCCTGTGCCACCCTGCCTCAAAGAACAAAATACACAGATAGAACAAATATCGCAAACAATATGCAACAAACAGCCATGAACAAGCAAAAGTAAACAAAATACAGGTCATTGCGCTCGCAGACTTTCCATCATGGCACACACATTGACCATGCAACAATGCAGCAGTGTGGGATTGACTTGCTCCATTGTCTGAAGTTGCAGCTCCAGGCACAGCGGGAACCATCTTTTCTTGTTTCTCATTTATCTGTGCAGATCCTTTGCACCTTCTTCTTTCATCAAGAAAGAAAGAAACACCTTATTTCTAGCAAATGTCATTTCGAGTACGTTCTAACAGTGGGCTACATGAAAAATGTGCACATGGAAGCTACAGATCTGTGATATCATGTTGGCCTCGCAAAGCATCATGGGGTACACGCCAAGTTTCCATGAAAACATCTGGCAAACAAAGTATATTTGCTGCAAAAAACGCTTTGCTGAATTTTGCCAATCAATACTAATCTTAACCAAACAAACATGTGTATAACATAATGGCTGAAAAATCACAGATTCAAGGTTTTTGGAATGCCCAAGTCAAGTTTCAGACCTTATATGCTTCAAGATGATGTGGCTAGACATTAAAAAAATGCTGTTTATAAAAAATGAATTAAAGAAGTGCTGTAAAGTAGAAGAGATCAGAAGGTCCTCCAATATAATGAAACAGACTAACAAATACATACATAAAATGATTATGTCACGTTAATGCTTCTAACCATGTTTCTACAAACTTCTGAATCATGAGTATACCTAATTTTTCATAGTTGGCTCATATGTCTGCTGTCTTTTATACTTATTATATTTATTTTATTATTTATAGTGTATTGTGTATTTTAGTATTCTGCCTTGAAGCAGAGTCCTACCAACAAAAAATTTTGTTATGTGTATGCATAATGACAATAAAGAATTCTATCTATCTATCTAAATGTTGGTTACATTTTGTTAAATAAACAGCACAAAAAAAGAAAGCACAATTTGTGTTGATTGTCACCAGAGATTGGATTTATGCCAATTTTAAACTTAGTAAGAAGTAATTAATTATGACCTAAAATGTAAAACCAAACAATTAAAAGAGGGGAATTACATTTTTATGTCCCTGAATCTCTGTAGCTTTTTTCTTTTTAACTTTTACGTGATGTTGTTTATGTTTAACAGAGTATTTCTGTGTTTAACTGAAGGCTACTTTTTGTTTTATTTTAATTTAGCTATATTTCTAAATCTGTACAGTGCTGTGGGCTTATAAATAGAAAATCACTATGTAAGAATTAGCTGAAATTAGTTGAACTAGTTGTGATGTTTATAGGCTTGTGGAAAGGCAATGTCACATTTTTAAAGTAATACTGACTTCTGTGCTAGACCCATTGGGAAAGATTTATACTGCTAAATTCAGGAAAGCTGTACACTTGGAATACTTAATTACTACTTCTGCTTAAGCAGCTTCTGAAAGAGCACAAAGGTGTATTCATCAAAAAGATTTCTTCAATGTTATATGATATGGGAAAGAATGCAAAAAACTGGACAATCTCATATTCAGGCTATGTACTGTATGTGGGAGAAAAAGTCCCATGTCTACTTATGTGGTGACAATGTCACTGCCAGCAAATGATGAGACACAATCTTATTTAATCACTGACTTGCTTATTTTACAGAGCACCGCTCACATGAACTAAAAATGGCAGAACAGGCAAGCACTAAAAAAATCTCTGGTTATTAATAATAACATTAAGCAACTTAATATTAGAAACATTACTACCATTCAGATTCATCTGTCATTTATTTTAATTGAGTTTGTTATTGTCAATTTACGATGTACAATATACTACACATTATGTAAGGCAAAATTTTTTAAAAATGCTTTTTTTAACAAAATAGTAAATAAATACAGTTACCTCATGCTAGAGTTGAACTCAAACTTACAGAGTACAAGATAATTATTTAAACCACTTTGCTCTTTAACAACTGTCATGTTAATGTTCTTGTTGAAAGATAGAACCTGAACAAGTTGATATCCCCTATCATCACTGCTCTTTGCAATCACCACTGAGCCATTGGCTGTTTACTTTCAAAATGCATCACAGGTAATAGGGATTTTAGAGAAGGACTTGAGCAGAAAATATCACTATATGCAGATGATATGGCACTGTATATATCTGACCCACAAAATTCTGTGCTAGCAGTCCTACAAGCACTAGCAGATTTTCAAAAGATATCTGGACACAAAAAATCAATTTGAATAAAAGTGTGCTTTTTCCAGTGAACTCTCTTGCACACAATATTAGAACGGACATCTTCCCATTTTTCATAGCAGATCAGTTTCAATATCTAGGGGTAAATATCACAAGTAAATACAAAGCTCTTATTCAACAAAATTTTGCTCTCTGCATAGAAAAAATTAAATGAAAGATGTGAATAGATGGATCACCCTCCACTTCACATTAGCAGGGAGAATCAACACTGTTAAGATGAACATCCTTCCCAAGCTTCTTTTTCTATTTCAAACCATCCCCATATACATTAAAAAATCTATTTTTAAGAAATTAGATCAATCATAACTTCATTTATTTGGAATTCGAAACATCCATGTACCCAAAGGGCAGCTCTATGATGACCTAAAGCAGAACGGGGTATGGCACTACCTAACTTTCAATTTTATTACTGGGCGACAAATATACAGTACAGGCCATAAAGACTTGGACATCAACACAAATTGATGAACATACACAAGCCTGGTCTACAATGGAATTAAAATCTTGCAGTACTTCTTTATATTCCCTACATGGTCGACCCAGCACATCACAACAACATCAACATCATTTATTTCTATAGCATGTTTTCATACAAATGATGTAGCTCAAAGTGCTTTACAAGATGAAGAAAGAAAAAAGAAAAAATAGAAGAATAAAATTAGGCAATACTAATTAACAAAGAGTAAAGTAAGATCCGATGGCCAGGGAGGACAGAAAAAACAAAAACAAAAAAAACTCCAGACAGCTGGAGAAAGAAACAAAATCTGCAGGGGTTCAGAGGCCACAAGACCGCCCAGCTCCCACTAGGCATTCTACCCAACATAAATGATCCCAATCAGTTCTCATGGTTTTCAGGCTTCACATGGAAGAATTAGACGACGATGGTCATGTGGACATCTGGCCTTCAATCCATCAATGTAGGGACTACATGGTTCCCTGATTAGGTGGTGGTGGTGGCGTAGATCAATCCAGAGTGTCTTATTGGTACACATTTTATTGATTATATACCTTCAACAGAAAAAAAAACCAGAATCCAACTTGTACCTGTGCAGTGTCCTGTTCAAAAACTGATAAATTCGGAAACAAAATTATTATTGTCCTGGATGTGACGTTGGATTGTGTATTTCATCATGCTTTAAGATTTACCACACAAAGGACTCATTTTGAGATTATATACTGCTTTGGGGGCGACACGGTGGTGCAGTGGTAGCGCTGCTGCCTCGCAGTTAGGAGACCCGGGTTCGCTTCCCGGGTCCTCCCTGCGTGGAGTTTGCATGTTCTCCCCGTGTCTGCGTGGGTTTCCTCCGGGCACTCTGGTTTCCTCCCACAGTCCAAATACATGCAGGTTAGGTGGACTGGCGATTCTAAATTGGCCCTAGTTTGTGTGTGGGTTGGCACCCTGCCCGGGATTGGTCCCTGCCTTGTGCCCTGGGATTGGCTCCAGCAGACCCCTGTGACCCTGTGTTTGGATTCAGCGGGTTGGAAAATGGATGGATGGATACTGTTTTGACATCGTTAGTAGTACAGTAATCCCTCGCTATATCGCGCTTCGACTTTCGCGGCTTCACTCTATCGCGGATTTTATATGAAAGCATAACTAAATATATAACGCGGATTTTTCGCTGCTTCGCGGGTTCTGCGGACAATGTGTCTTTTTACTTCCTGTATATGCTTCCTCAGTTGGTTTGCCCAGTTGATTTCATACAAGGGACGCTATTGGCGGATGGCTGAGAAGCTAACCAATCAGAGCACGCAGTTAAGTTCTCCTGACTGAGAAGCTAACCAATCAGAGCACGCAGGAGCTATGCAGTGTTAACCAGGAAGTCTCATCTCGCTCATTCAGCATCAACGTGCTTCGCTGTGTAAAGAGTTGTGCTCTTTAGTGTTTATCTTTGTGCATAGTCAAGCCCTTCATTATGGCTCCAAAACAATCTGCTACTGCTTCAGGTGCCGTGCCCAAGCGCAAGAAGAAGATGTTAACGATTGCCGAAAAGGTAAACGTTTTGGATTTGTTGAAGGCTACGATTCTTTTTATTTAAAAAGTAGGAAAGGAATATAAGATCTACGGCTGCAGCGTCCTTTTAACCAGGGTGCAAAACGAGTTGTAAGTGGATGTAATAAGGCAGTAGTCTGGATGGAATCTGCTTTAGGGATTTGGATTGAAGACTGCCAGAAGAAGAACAACGGCAATGCTACACAATCGCCTGAAGTGGCTCCTTTACAAGGGCTGTAACGCTCTCCTTTGTTGTGCAGTAAAATTAAACTCATTGTTATCGGAGAAGTCATCGTGTCATTGTTGGTGAGTAACCATAAATAATTAATAAATTTACTGTATACTATTTTTCTTGCAATGTACGTATTTATTGCTGGTGACCTGTCTATCGTAATGGCTGTAACATATGTGATATCGGAGACACTCAATATCTTTAAAATAATATTTAGGTTTTACTGTATATAAACAGTGTGTGTTTATATACATAATTTCAATGAATCTTACCTAATATCTAAGAGAATACAAAGGGATTATGCTGTATAACGCTGCGGGGAATATTTATAAACAGTGCGGGAGAGTTTATAAGGGCTTAAAATATATAAAAATAACCATACAGACATATGGTTTCTACTTCGTGGATTTTCACCTATCGCGGGGGGGTCTGGAACGCAACCCCCGCGATGGAGGAGGGATTACTGTATTATTATTACTGTTATAATTATTTGTTATTATTGTTCATTTCATATTATTATTTTTATTCATCATTACTATTATTAATATAAATGTAATTTTTCATGCCAAAAAAAAATGCAACTCGTTTTTCATGTTTTTTTTTTTTAATAAAATGCAAAAATTTTAGAGACATGAGCAATTAAGCTTCAAATTTAACTTCTCATCAACATAATTTTTCTGCTACTTCGAAGGCTACAAACTCTGCTAAATGGAACATGCCCAATTTTCCTCATCTTCCACTTTCTATTCCAGAAGAAATATTGATCAGTTTTGAAGACTCAGACAGCATCTCCACAAATTATAAAAACATTTTAAAGTCCCTTCTTTTCAAAAATGCCAGGGCACAATGGGGAAATAATCTTTCACTTAATATTTCTTAAAAGGAGTGAAAGGTAGCCATGCATACAATATACTGTACTCTAGCTCCATATGCGCAAAGCCCTTAATTATTCAACTTAAAATCTTTTGTGAAGCACATTTATCTCAATTAAAACTATCCAAAATGTTTCCAGGGCAAGATTCAACCTGTGAACTTTGCAATCTAGCTCCAGCCTCACTGGACTACGCGTTTTGGGTGTGCACAAAAATTAACATTGCTTTGGACAAAAATCATTGAATGTCTATCATATAGCATTGGTGTCACAATCACTCCTAAACCATTAAGCAGCTGTATTTGGTGGACTTACAAATGGGCTTAAAGTGGAGAAGATCAGACAAATCATAATTGCCTTTAGATCACTACTAGCATGTAGACTTATCTTGCTCAGCTGGAAGAATCCCACCCCACCACTTTTAAGTCAATAACTGATGTTTTCCAATTTCAAATAGTATGTGACATCAAATTCTCACTCACAGGAGCTGTTCAAAACTTTTTAAAAATATGGTAGGATGTCATGAATACTGTAACATTTTTGAAAAAGCTTCTATAATGGGGAAAAGGGTATTCTTGCTTTCTTGCTGCTTCAAAGATTTGCTTTGTTAGCTGGCTCTCCTCTTTTTCTTTTGGGTGTGGGTTGAATTTTGGTTTTGTTAAGTTTGATTTGATTGTATGGATTATTATTTCCTTTTATTTTAAATCAATAAAAAACAAAGAAACTGAACAAGTCAAATTCATTGTGATGTTTGTGAAGAAACTAGATTATAGTAATCATTTTAATTGCAACACTGTATACACATATGCAGTATTTAGATCCTTTTAGATATTTTTTTCTTTAGATTGGCAATTCCATATTATTGGCCTTAGTGTGTGTGTGTTTGCCCTGCAATGGGCTAGCACCTTGCACAGGTATTGTTCCTGCCTTGTATTACTTTCTTGCTTGGAAGGGCTACAGCTGTCACACATCCTTGCACAAGATAAGTTGGTTTAAAAGATGGATGGATACATTTCCTTTTAAGAGGTTTCTAAAAAGTATGCAAGCAAGTGTTCAAGTAAAAGTGTAAAACATTATAACTTTTTATAGAAGTATAAAAATAATAAAATAATCAGAAGTAGGAATGTGCACAAAGAAGCTTTAAACATTTGGCAGATTTGAGTTTGAAAACCATTTAGAAAATAAAAAAGTTAATATCTAAGCCCCTGCCCTTCTTACCCTTAACTCCAATCACAATGTGCATTACAGAGAAAACAAAATCTTAACATAGCCTCCTTGACAAATTGCGGGATCATTCTACAAATCAAATTAGCCCAGCTGAATAAAACCAAGTATAATTTTAAAATGGAAGCAGCACTTAGGCAAACAGCGAGCAAACAAAGTAGAGAGAAAGCTCACTTTAGTAAGACTGAGATACTGGAGTGTTAAGTATACAGTGGTGTGAAAAACTATTTGCCCCCTTCCTGATTTCTTATTCTTTTGCATGTTTGTCACACAAAATGTTTCTGATCATCAAACACATGTAACCATTAGTCAAATATAACACAAGTAAACACAAAATGCAGTTTTTAAATGATGGTTTTTATTATTTAGGGAGAAAAAAAATCCAAACCTACATGGCCCTGTGTGAAAAAGTAATTGCCCCCTTTTTAAAAAATAACCTAACTGTGGTGTATCACACCTGAGTTCAATTTCCGTGGCCACCCCCAGGCCTGATTACTGCCACACCTGTTTCAATCAATAAATCACGCTGCCTGACACAGAGAAGTAGACCAAAAGCACCTCAAAAGCTAGACATCATGCCAAGATCCAAAGAAATTCAGGAACAAATGAGAACAGAAGTAATTGAGATCAATCAGTCTGGTAAAGGTTATAAAGCCATTTCTAAAGCTTTGGGACTCCAGCGAACCACAGTGAGAGCCATTATCCACAAATGGCAAAAACATGGAACAGTGGTGAACCTTCCCAGGAGTGGCCGGCCGACCAAAATTACCCCAAGAGCGCAGAGATGACTCATCCGAGAGGTCACAAAAGACCCCAGGACAACGTCCAAAGAACTGCAGGCCTCACTTGCCTCAATTAAGGTCAGTGTTCACGACTCCACCATAAGAAAGAGACTGGACAAAAATGGCCTGCATGGCAGATTTCCAAGACGCAAACAACTGTTAAGCAAAAAGAACATTAGGGCTCATCTCAATTTTGCTAAGAAACATCTCAATGATTGCCAAGACTTTTGGGAAAATACCTTGTGGACTGATGAGACAAAAGTTGAACTTTTTGGAAGGCAAATGTCCCGTTACATCTGGCGTAAAAGGAACACAGCATTTCAGAAAAAGAACATCATACCAACAGTAAAATATGGTGGTGGTAGTGTGATGGTCTGGGGTTGTTTTGCTGCTTCAGGACCTGGAAGGCTTGCTGTGATAGATGGAACCATGAATTCTACTGTCTACCAAAAAATCCTGAAGGAGAATGTCCGGCCATCTGTTCGTCAACTCAAGCTGAAGCGATCTTGGGTGCTGCAACAGGACAATGACCCAAAACACACCAGCAAATCCACCTCTGAATGGCTGAAGAAAAACAAAATGAAGACTTTGGAGCGGCCTAGTCAAAGTCCTGACCTGAATCCAATTGAGATGCTATGGCATGACCTTAAAAAGGCGGTTCATGCTAGAAAACCCTCAAATAAAGCTGAATTACAACAATTCTGCAAAGATGAGTGGGCCAAAATTCCTCCAGAGCGCTGTAAAAGACTCATTGCAAGTTATCGCAAACGCTTGATTGCAGTTATTGCTGCTAAGGGTGGCCCAACCAGTTATTAGGTTCAGGGGGCAATTACTTTTTCACACAGGGCCATGTAGGTTTGGATTTTTTTCTCCCTAAATAATAAAAACCATCATTTAAAAACTGCATTTTGTGTTTACTTGTGTTATATTTGACTAATGGTTAAATGTGTTTGATGATCAGAAACATTTTGTGTGACAAACATGCAAAAGAATAAGAAATCGGTAAGGGGGCAAATAGTTTTTCACACCACTGTAGGTGTTCACACTAAGAAAAGAAGTGTCAGAACTTTCTCAAATTCAGGATACAGTATTATCCTCATATGGTGTAAGACTAAGCAAAGTGTGGTCTCTTCCCTGCAGGTCACATTTAGTTCAGTTTATTTTTGTACAGCATTCTTTACTAAGTGCTGGCTCAAAGCACTTTACCATTACAATTACAAAAGTTACAAATCACTAATTACATAATGCATACACATGAAGATATTTGATTAATTCAAACACCAAGTAACACAAAGCATTTCCAACTAATTAACATGAATGGATCCTAACTAACTCTTTCCATTAATATTATTTTTGAGCTATGACCAGTTGACAATGGTGGTGAGAAAAACAAAAACTCCAGTCAGCAGCAACCATACAGAAAATAAACCGCTGGAGGTTCACAGTCAGATATAACAGACAAAGTCAAACACAATCTGGAGACATCAATCACCTGGCTGCCCATCCCTTCCTGAGTATTCTGCAGTAAAGTCTATGCTGGGCCATCTAATATGTCAATTTTTTCCATACACATATTCCAAGGCTTTCAGTATCACAAAGGCAGGAAAATATCTCAGAGCTAATGCACACAACAAGATACAGAGAAGACAAACATCATGGAAAGAGTGGAGTTCAGACCACTTAAATGGGAAACAGAAATCATAAGTAGTGGTATTTTAAGAGTGACATTAGACTTCAATAGCAACATTGAACTGATTTGTAAACTTCTAGAAGGGGGCAAATAGTAAGCCACCTTTTGGAAACAGACAGGACTGGGGCAGTTATTTCTATTGTTGTGTACTTATATCTTTTGTTTTTCTCCCTCCCCTTGGTAATTGTTCAGTAATCCAAACAGTTGTGACTGACTTGTGAAAGATCAATTCTGTCACAGCATGCTGGCATCACCTGACAACCACAGATTCCCCTCTCCCACAGAAACAGATGTGTATTTTGAGACTGGGATGCGTATTAAAGATAAAAATAACCATGACATCATGTTTGTTGTGGGAGTATCTCATGCTAAAGGCCGGGGTGGGTGGGCGGAATAGATTGTAATTTCCAAACAAGCACAGGCTCTAAGCACAACAAGAAGAAATGTTAAAAATGCTTTCCTTTCCTGGGACTTGTCAGTGAAGCCTGGGAAAAAAAATTATCTATAAAGAGTCTATGACAAAGGGCTACAGAGTGACAAATACTGCAAGCAGCTGGCACTGCAGAGATTAGCACCTGCTGGCCATAAAAATCTCTGGCAGCAGTGCCTATCTCACCCACACCCCCTCCCCCTTCATAGAAATGGTGTGGAGGGAAGTCATTTATCCAGGACTGGAAACATCTGACAGGCTGATAATGACAGCTCAGTTAAGCCCTCTTCAAATTGTTTGGCCCACTTGTCACATACCAGCCTGAGCAAAAGAAGTGAAGCCTGAGTATCTGGGCTTTTTCTAAGGAAGGGCAAATGCAGTGTCAAAAAATAAAACAAATAGCATTCATGTTACAAAGAGCAACCTGAGTTGGAGGAGCATCTCTGTGCCTCAGAATCCAAACATCAAGGCTGATCTCTTTGTAAACAGTACTGATATAACTTAAAATGGGCCAATGCAAAATCAAAAAGACATCTTCCTAAAAGTGAAAGTGCTTATTTTGGATGGCATCATATGCAATGGCAAAAGTTCTGTAAAGACTCTGTTACTGTGCATAGAAAGCCATTAACTAAACCATGATTACTTTGTATATCCTTGTAGAGCACACTGAGAAAAAAAATACCAAAAAAGGCTTTTGTTCCTGGTTGAACTGGGGGGGGAGTTAATGGTGTTGGGGCAGACTGGTGCAGGCTTATGAAAACCTGAGGGTCTATCTAAAAAAAAGACCTGATTTGTTGGGTTAACACAAACATGCTATGCAAAAAGGGCCAAAGCAGGATCTTCTTCCTGAGGAGAAACAGTCCTCTAATGTGTCTAATTTGTGAGAAACCTCTAGAGGTGTTGTAAAAGCCAATGTACCATTCTATGGACTATGGTGGGAGAAACACCATCAGAAACTGTCACCCAAGTAGGCAGGTCCTCGACAAGCACTTGTCTTCCTGTTTCACATCACTGAAAACCCCACATCCCACCCCAATACATTATTGCTTCTGCTTGGAGGATGGCAGTTGTAGGCTGACATAATATAGCCTTAAGTAACAATGGAAGGTGTATTCACATTATTTCTTGACAGCACAGGGCAAGCAAAGAGACAGTAGTTGGGCTTGAATCACTGTACTAGTAGAGTTCATTGATTGAATAGGGAATATAATTAATGGCAAGTCAGAGGTGTAGTGTGTATTAAATGCTTTAGAAGGAGCTGGCATACAAAAGATTATAAAATTGTATGTGGTCAGCATGAAAGGTGCTGTACAAAACCAACTGCTTTGTACATTGTATGTAATTACTCCCTGAATATCAGGAGTTGGCAGCACTGTAAAACAAAATGAAAGAATTTGCTTTAAACAGACTGACCCAAGTTGATGCTTTCTGAGTGTCAGTTGATTCATGAATGGCAAAAAGGGCATGAGGTACGGTGTGTCCAGCACAAGGTGACTTGTCATCCATTTACTGTTTCCCACACCTAAGATGTGAGATATTCCTCTCTGTATATTCTGGCCTCTCAGAGAAACTGATCAGAAAGCAAACACACAGCACAAAGATTTACAAGAATATGCTGCTCCAGACACATTAAATCACAAATGACTTCCAGATGGGATTAAAGTAGAGAAGGACAAGCAAACTGCAATTGTCTTTACTTCACTATTAGCACGTAGACTTATTTTGCTCAACTGGAAGAATCCTAGCCCACCTCTTTTAGGTTAGTGGGTATATGATGTTATATACTACTTGAAATTGGAAAAAAAAAATAATTTTCATTTACAAGATCTGTTCAAAATTTTTTTTAAAACCTGGCAGGATCTAATCAATAACATTTTAGAATAAGCATGTATACTGGGGAAAAGGATACTCTTTTAAAGTTTTACTCTAGCTGTTGGCCATCCTGCCTTTTTCATGGGTGTGGGTTGAATTGAATTTTGTTTTGTTAAGTTTGACTTGGTTTTATGGAATGTTACTTGCTTTTAATATTTTTTTACATAAATTTAATAAAAAGTATAAAAAAAAAAAAAAAAAAAAAAAAAATCACAAATGAAGATCTTTTCACCTAATGAGGTGAAACCATGGCAGGCTGACTGGTGACTTATCCAGACTTCTTTGGCATTATGTTTGGCCCTTTACCTGTCTGCTTCTGGCTCCTGGCCCTTTCTATGTTTCTTTTTATAAATGAGAACTGACACAATTATAGACAAAGCAACACACCCACCTGTACTCATTGTGAAAGTAGAGCTTCTTTTCTGCACTTCAATGTTTTGGTCCTCCCTGCAAGAAAGAATCAAAATATTACTTTATATGAGTATGCAAAAAGGTCACAAGGAAGAGCAGCAGAAGTTAAAGAACAGGACAGAAGACATGGTTAACTGGTTGTGCCTTAGGAAGCCATATTTATTCTTAACTTTGGATCTAGTACATGGGTTCACTCTAACGTTAAGGTTATTAGGGGTGGGAATTTCCAGGAAAACCAAGATACAAACTATGAGCATATTTCCTCAAATTAAATAGCATGGAGTTACAGCCAGTGATTTGCAAGCACCTTGTGGGGGAATTTCGGTAAAATGTTTGACCAGGGAACTGATAAAAATTAAGAAAAGCAGCCAAAATCAGTTTGGCATTCCAAGCTCTAACCCATTGTATTAAGGGACTTGCACAGGATGCACCAGTGTTACTGGCAGCATAAACAAGAAGTGGCACTCTAATTGTAATATAAAAATAAAATTAAGGAATTGCACACTATATGTAAAATGTGTTGGGATATCATGCACTTTCAGAGGAGTGATATAGAGAATGTGATTGCTTAGCTTCAGGCCACAGTTCCATGCCAACTTTGTAATGCATTTTTAATTTTTTAGTGATAGTTACTTCTGTGAATGACTATATAAAAATTTTCTTAAAAACAAATTCAACTTATGTACATTATTGCCAAAGCAGTTATAATGTTAATAACAACAGAAAATATTAAGATGATAAATTTTCCAGTTGTACATCTTCTCTGAATTACATGGAAGACTGCTTCATTTAAAGCACTACATCAGCTCTGCTGCTCAAATCCTTAAGTGTGAAATCATGTATTGCATACAAACAGCATACTGTCATTTTTAGTTCACTTCAAACCAGGTACAGCAGACCCCCGCAAACTCATGGTTCAAAGTTCGTGGCCTCAGTCATTTGCGGATTTTTCCTTAGAACCTAACTAATAATTGTTAGTGGAAACTGCAAATATCCTCTGCAATTTTTATGTCTTTTTTCGTGGCAATACTATACTGTAGACAGAACTGCAGCTTGGAATGGTGAAAGTAGCCAATAGAATTTGAAACTGCAACTCCCAGCAGTCCCTGCAGTGGATCTGATTGGTCTTCTGCTGACGGTGCTGGGGCTGTTGAGGTCAAAGGGTGTCAGCCTGGCTTTAAAAAGGGGGCCGGTGACCAAAAGCAAAAAAAAAAGTTTTTGTAAGTTGTGTTTCAAGTTCCTGTCTGTCTGCCTTCTGTTGGGTTACCTGTACTTATTCATTTTGTCCTGGATCGTTTCGTGCATCTGGATTGTCTGCCATCTGCCTATGTACATGAGGACTATAAGTGGATTCATGGCCATCCTGCAAAGAAAGGAACGCTCCTGAACCCATCCACCCGTCTTCACCATTTCAGGAACTACCGGTAGGACTATCTTTACATTCCCATTCAACATGCGGATCTCTGGACTATCTATTTTCATCATTACATTTCATCCCTTGTCGTTTTTCATGAACTTTTTCATGATTTACTCTGTGTGTTTTGTTTGTGCTTTGTTGTATTTAATGTGTAATCACTGTAAGGGGAACAGGGGCGGTATTGCTGTTTTCTTATTTTATTTGTTTTCATTACATTATTTGCTGTTTGATTACTGGTTTGCTCTGTTTTTGTCTCTGTTTGTGAGTGCACGCTGGTCGGGTCAAGGCTGGGTACATCCCTGGAATCTCCACCATAAAAATAAATAAATCATCGTCTTCTCGATGGTTGAATCTTAGCGGCACCAGACCGCTACAGCATTATTCATTTCTCCTTGCTGCTGACTGACTGTGATACATCTCCAGCTGAGTGTTCTTGTGTTTTCCGTTTACTTAAAAGCCTGAACAGCACCTGTCTTTTTTGGCTGATTGCTTTGTTTCTCTCTCCTCCCCCAGACATTCTCTGCTCCTGTTGGGGATTGTGCTCCCCTATGATATTTTTCTATTTTTTAATCGATAACTAACTGCATACTGAGCTTGTTTTACTTCTGCAAAAGACATGTTTGTTTGAAGTGTTTAAATAAAGTTCCTGTCTCTACAATCTCCTGTGTTTCTGTGACCCAAGCGTGATACCCTGCAGTACTGCAGCCGCACTAAGACTAGCCTGCCAGCGTCAGCGCTTACCACTGTGTGCTTGTGTACAGCCAGTTCAAGCGCAGTTGGCTCAGTAATTTACATCCATGGCATCAGTTGCACTTTGTACCTATTGTTCCAGTAGTTTTTTTAAATAGTTTTTACAGTTTATTAGCAGTGTGTAAAATGATCAGTGTTTGTGATGATCTTTGCATGGAAAAAAGTGTTCCATTAAAATTTCACTTTTTCTTTGTTAATTGTTATGTCTACTTAAAGTGCAGCAAAAAAAGTATCTGGTGTCCAGGGATGCCTTAACCCCCAAGTATGTGGCAGTTTAAGGGTTAAACCACAAGATTCCGCTGAAACGAGCTGCACCGTCTAAGGGTTCTGGCAATAAAAACACGCTTGCATGAATTACAATGCATATAGCGGTAACATCTGTATTTTATATTCTAGCACTGCGGGAGACAAACCAGTACAGTATACAGGTTTACCTTTACATTCTTTATTTTTAGGTAATGTATTAAGCTGAGTTTGAAATTAAAGAGTTTTGGGGGCATATTTAGGGTTTAAACTATGAAAATAGGCATTTTTTTAACAACATCCAATATTCACGGTTTTTCACAATTCGCGGGTGCTCTGGGAATGTAACCCCCACGAATTTTGGGGGTGTACTGTATTACAAATGCAAATGGGAGAAAAACAAAAAACAGGCAGTAGAATCTCACTGGATGACAGAAAGTAAGTTTGTTGGCTCAACTCCCAGTTTGCAACTATAAAGAAAAAATGTATGGCAAAAACTTAGGAGTGAATCTTACAAAACCAAAGGAGCTTCATTTGCTTATCTCTACATTCATCTCGTCTTAAACTAAAATGTGCCATATTTAGACACAATAATTTTAAACCATTCAGCATTGTATTTTAATAAAATGCCCAGAAATGTGAATTCAGGAAACAGTGTGGTCCCCTAGTGACTAAGAACAAAGACGGTAAAGAATGATCCTGCTGGCTTATATCCCACAACTGTTCCACTGTTGGGTGTCATTTTTGTGTGCTCTAAACGTACAAACAACTGTACTGTACCTACAAAACACTTTGAAATAATCTTGTGTGTGGATACTGAATAGATAAAACATAATCTGAAGTTTTACCAACCATGCAGACTCCTAGACATTTCACTGCCTTGTCACATCCATCCATGTATTCATTTTGTATGCATGTAATCGAATTGAAAGTTGTGGGGGCCACAGCAGCATTAACAACAAGCTAGGAACCATCCTTTGACAGGACACTTACAGGGCCAATTTAGCATGAGTCTAAACCTTATGCAGATATTAGAAAAGCATGCATACTCCACCTAGTCAGTCTGAATCTTATGCTGGAACTGAAGCACAGGATTCTTTAGGTGTGAGAAATACTAAACACTATGTCAATGTATTATCTTTAATAGATTAAGAATTAATTAAACCATCTTGTAAGCTGTATTATTTTTACAATAAATTGTTAAAATTTTCTCATGCTGTAAGGCATCTAGTTGATTTCATTTACAATGCTCAACTTTTATGCTACATTATTCTTGCAGGCAGTATTGCCTTTTTGTGGTGATTTTTAAATATTTTAAAATATTAATTTTTTGATGTGGTTGGAGACACAATGAGAAACTACTGATAACCAAAAACAGCCATAATGTGGGTCAAGCTCCCCTTCACTAAGTGAGTGACAAGGATTTTATGTTTCTAAGGACCTGAGGAAACAGCATACTTCTCCTACACTGCTGGACAAGAAAAGCTGAGCAGCTACTCTGCTATGGTTTTGTGAACGCTAATGACATTTTTTTGTATAACTTTTACAATTTTAAAATTAAAATTTTAATAATTTTAATTATAATTTTAAAATTTTAAAATTATAATTTTGTATATTATAACACTAGTCAGCATAACTTGCATCAGATCATTGGAATCTTGTCCAGCATCACCAACAAACACATTAATACAAGTTTGAATTTAAAATAATGTTAGCCTCTTGGTAGTCACCCACTACTGAGGAAAATACATTAGCCATGAACTGTCTAAATTGAAACAGCAACATGTCCAGTTTAGAATCACATGCTTTCAATTGTGAAAGAACAACCCAGAATAACAAAGAATTAACAAGCAAACCACAAACATTGCATGATCTGAACAAAGGTCCCTGAAGCTATGTGGTTGCACTGTCACCTTCTGTGGTGTCAGGCTTTTGCTGGACACTGCAAGGCTGGCAAGTAATTAAAACAGTGTTGTTGCAGACACCTTTTCTTTTCCAAACAAAATCTCTTCACTCAGAAATGTTTTTTTATCTATTACTTACCCCATGTTGATTATAGTAATGGTTGAGAAAAAATGTTAAGCTCATTTTTAAATGGAAGATACCCTCCTGCTGGTCATGATAGGATTTACTAGAAGTAGTTAATTTAACAATAATTTTTGATATTGTTTGTTGCTTTTTTTTGGTGTTGGTCTTCATAGAAGCCTATTGTGTAAGAATATTTGTGATCACCTTCTCCATAAAAACATAACATTAAAAATGTATTTGGCCATTGCTACAATTGACTTTAAGATGTGTAACAAATGAAAAAATATATAATTTTTGGGTGGAGTATTCCTTGAAAATAAAGGCATCTTCCCCAAGCAACTTTTTCCAGGTAGGTGTGCACCTATGTTTGCTTCCATTCCAAGAAATAAAAAAAAGTAAAAGCACAACTTCTTCATTGGCTTTTTCAAATTTAACACTTTCATACAGACAAAACACCCCTCATTATGTTATGACAGCAGCAGATGAAGAGTAAATGGTGTTTTGGAATAAACCTTATGATTTTTCTCCTTTCTTTTGTGGGACATTCAAATATAAATCAAAAAGCATCTACTGTAATAGCCACGTCTGTCTATGTGTCAACTTGGCTCCTAATGGACTGTCAGTCAGTCATCATCCAACCCGCTATATCCTAACACAGGGTCACGGGGGTCTGCTGGAGCCAATCCCAGCCAACACAGGGTGCAAGGCAGGAAGAAATCCCAGGCAGGGTGCCAGCCCACCGCAGGACACACACACGCACACACACACACCCACACACCAAGCACACACTAGGTACAATTTAGGATCGCCAATGCACCTAACCTATATGTCTTTGGACTGTAGGAGGAAACCGGAGCACCCGGAGGAAACCCATGCAAACACGGGCAGAACATGTAAAAACTACACAAGGAGGACCTGGGAAGCGAACCCAGGTCTCCTTACTGCAAGGCAGCAGCACCACCATGACACCCATTATTTAAAAGTTGAGATGTGAAATAAAATATTGCCCACCAAGCTATGAAAATGGTTTGACTTTTCAGCAACATCATTGACTTAAAGGACTCCCTAATTAAACCCTAGACAACAGTCAATGCTTGTGTGTCCTTGTTAAATTTAACTCCATCATGTCTGGTAGAGATTGTACA
Source organism: Polypterus bichir lapradei (assembly GCA_026402145.1). Taxonomy (NCBI): domain Eukaryota; kingdom Metazoa; phylum Chordata; class Cladistia; order Polypteriformes; family Polypteridae; genus Polypterus; species Polypterus bichir. The sequence continues at coordinate 2,031,086 of JANRMT010062811.1, read as the reverse complement.
CTTCATATACCCCACAAAGAGATTAGGAAAGGATCTAAACAGGACTCTATAACTTTATACATTATATTTCTTCATCTATTTTTTATCTTTTATTGAATTATAGTAAAAATAACGGCACGGTGGCTGCGCTGCTGCCTCGCAGTTAGGAGACCCAGGTTCGCTTTCCGGGTCCTCCCTGCGTGGAGTTTGCATGTTCTCCCCGTGTCTGCGTGGGTTTCCTCCCACAGTCCAAAGACATGCAGGTTAGGTGCATTGTTGATTCTAAAATTGTCCCTAGTGTGCTGGGTGTGTGCGTGCGCGCCCTGCCTGGGGTTTTTTTCCTGCCTTGTGCCCTGTGTTGGCAGGGATTGGCTCCAGCAGACCCCCGTGACCCTGTAGTTAGGATATAGCGGGTTGGATAATGGATGGATGGATGGACATATAACATCCATAACATCAAATCAAAATTTAACAAAACTAAATTCAAACCAACTCCCCTTCCCAAAACCATGAGAAAGAGAGGAAAGCCAACAGGTACAGTAAAACAATTGAGAGAAGTAAACTTTATATAATAATTATTTTAGAATCTTAGCAGACGGCTTTCTGAATTACCCCCACTGCACTGTGCTGTACATTTCTATATATTTAACTTTTGAGGGCTCCTGTTACTCTTTACCTAAACAAGTGGAAGATGTTAATTTGTAAGCAGTGTCATGACAAAACATTTTGAGACAAACTTGTGTATTCTCATCTGTCCCTAAATGGCATGGAAAACTCACTGATAATCTGCACTTATTGGTCCAAGAAGGGATTCTCAGGAGAAACGGAGATAAGTGGACCCTTTGACCTTTGAATCCAACAAGCTAAGCTTTCAAGCTTTTAAGGAAATGGAATGCTGGAAATTTGATGACTTTTTCCCTGAGGTGCATTGTGATTTATACCACACCAAAGCATGAATGCATCTCCTCATACCAAATTTAAACTTTACTTGTTACGGTGGATAGGTTAATAGATGCTACAGCAATGTATTATCTTCCTGAGCCTCCAGATGAGGTGAGGTGAAGGTTGGATTTACTCTGCATTGTGATAAAACAAGAACAGGAGGAAGTCAAGAGCCCATCTTCTGAAGTAATTTGTCCTGTCTACAGATACCATACAATGAAGAAAATATTGTTATTTTTTAATTATCCCATATATTTAATTGTATGAATCAACTTTTTTACACACTGTACACCTAATTTATGTGTGGACACTATAGTAAAACATTTTACATGATAAATACAGAATAATTTAAATAATACAGAAACAGAGCACATTTAAGTATTTGACAGGTTTCAGATAAGTAACTTATTTTTCAAAATCATGTGAGGATTGTTTGGGATATGTATGAGGGAGTAAGGTTAAAAGCAGTGTTGGGGTAGCAGACAAGATCCCAGCTAGAGTAGGTCTGCAACAAGGATCTTCTTTAAGTCCTTACCTCTTTGATCTGGTTATGGATGTGTTGAGTCATGAGAAGAGAAAGTGTGGGGGGCCAACATGGAGATGGATGGATAAAGTAAAAAAATATGAAGGAAAAGGGTGTGACTTGTGGAGGAGGTGCAGGACCAAGCTGTATGGAAAATGTTGATCAAGCACATCAACTCCATACAAAAGTGGGAAAAGATGAAGAGGAGGAGGAAGAAAAAAAAAGGATGATATATATAACAAAACAATTTCAACATGGCAAAATTAAGTGAAGATTTTTTTATATACATTTTAAAAAATACTGTGCTTGTTCTCCTGATTTAAAAATCAGATCCAGGGAATGCTGCTCCAAACACCAAAGACCTAAATCTTACTAAATAAATTAATGTTAATACAAAGAATGCTCTAGAATATTGAGTCGCACTCATATTGTAAAACAGTATATTCATGTCATTTCTGAGGATAAAATTTGTTCTAGTGAAACTCAGAATGGTCCTTTAGAAATGACAAGTAGACAGGAACATATTCTCACTTCAGGAAAGAAAGTGCCAAAAATGTACAGTATAATAAAATGCATTACTTCATAACTATATCTTAGAAAAGCAGAAGGCATTTTTTTTTTCATTTAAAACCCTTCCGGCTATTAAATGGACATATTTCACTGTTTCACAGTGTTTGCTTTCACACATAGATCCTGTAGACTAATTTTAAACTACAAGAACTGCATTTTTTATTGGAAAATGCTTCATTTAAGTATACAGTATCCTATGGAAGTTTAACATATACCATGATTGTGAAAAAATAACTGACATGATTAATGTTGTACTTATCCTTTTATTTTCCTATTACACAATACTATCACTTAGGCCAGGGATGTCATACTCAGTTCCTGGAGGGCCACAGCAGCTGCAGGATTTTGTTTCAACCACTTTTTAAATTACTCTTGTAATAACAAGTATTTTGCCCTCGTTTCAATTAACTTGCCTTAATTGTGTATTAATTGTCTATTTCTTAACCAGCCAGTAAACAATAATAAGAAGCCAAGTAAGTCAGCAGATAACCAGCTAAATCAAGGGACTCTAAGTCAAAGTTCCTGGAGCACCACTGCCTTCACTCTAATTTTTTTAGACGTCAGTGCTTGCTGGTAATAAAAGACATCATTTAACTCTATGACTTCTTTATGCTCTCATTCTATCACACAAGAAATTTTCAAAACTGTTGACTTTCTTTTTTTCTGAGAGCAGTATCAAAATGTTTTAAGGATTAGACAAGATAAATATTTCTCCTTTACTTTTTCTTTCATTATTTTAGCTTGCACTAGAAATATCACACATTGTATAAGCTGTGAGACAAGGTCCCATTTAAATAAAAACATTCAAAGACAAACTACAAAGAATATAGACTCCCAAGGTAAAATACAAGATCATTTATATAACCAGTCTATATAAATAGAATCATAAGCCATTAGGGTGTCTTTTTGTTTTGTCTGTTTGCTAATAATGCAAAAATTGCTGAACTGATTTTCACAAAATGTTGCACATGCTTTGCCGCTGCTCCAACTTAAAATACTATATATGTATATTATATGTATATGTATGTTATATCGTTAAAGGGGTTGTATTGTGAATGGGGCAACTCACAAAACAACACCAAAGCAAGGACTACAATTTCCATCACTGTCAGCACGCTCAGTATTCTGTAGCAGCCAAAGCAGAAAACCACAGGTATGTTCAGAGTTATCTTCTCAATTTCATTGTCTTGTGGGATTACAGCTTTTGTCTAAGAGTACATCTTTTTGTCTCACTGTCAGTTGCATTTACAGTAAACTAAAACACCCGTCAACACACCTTGCTGTTTGCTGGCTGTCTATCACAATTGTTTAACATCCAAGTGCTGCCTTCTTGGAATTCACTTAGTCGTCCAATCTTTAGGCCTTTCTCTTTGAGCCATGCTACATGATCACACCAGAACAGTCAAGATCTCAGCCTCAGGCAAGATGAAAATGTCCCTGTCATACCAAAGACTCATATTCTGATGATAGTCTATTTATCTTCCTGTGCCTTGACAATTGTTATTTTAACTTTTCATGCAGATTTCTATGAGGGTTGATGATTTTCTTTTGCCTTCTTTCTTGAGGTGTGAGTGCATTTGATCTAACAATGTACTCAGAGATAAAAGAACCTAGTTTCAGGGAACATGTGCCCCCTCGTAAAATACAACAGCATTCTTTACAAAGATGCTTAATTATACAACATAGTTGCATCCAGTCATGTAGTGTGTCTCCTATAGCTCCACACTAACAACGACCCCAGTGGGTTCTCAATTTGGGGAATTAAGACCTTCAAAGAGGTCAGAAAACATTCCCATGGAGTTGGAGAGTGCTTGCAGGAAAGTATTCCGGAACTGAATGCTTTAAAATGTTCCTAAATTTATATTAAAATATTTTTTATTTTGACAACATAAATGAACATCATCATTGATGAATGTCTAAATTAGACTGTGCTAAGCAGGCCACTTAGAATGTTTATTACTCAGACTATGTCAACTACAATAATTAACCTTATCTAAATGTGCAGTTCAGTACTGTATTTTGCAGTTAAAAGTGAATTTGAAGAAACACCAAGGGAAATGAAAAAAAAAAAAATTGTCACCAAAATTATTGGGAAAAAATTTTCTGAAAATGTCAGTGTTAATTGAGAATGTGTGCATATTCTCACTGCATTTTTTGCTCTTTTGATATACAGTACTATACTATAGGCTTATGTGCTGTATAACAAAATATGGACAGAAAGAGGAAAATTTCCTAGAAATTGCAGACTGGTCTAATGCAATGACTGAGTGACAAGACAACATACCCACACTTAAGTGTGATACGCCTAACCAAGTCCAATAAAAGTGACCGTATAGACCCCAAAAGGTGACAGAGTTGGAATTAAGTTAATAAACTCTGAATTAATAAATCAATGCATTCTTTAGCGTATTAATTAAATCATTTCCCATCCTACTATGCTTTATATAAATAACACAACATCATTTCTACCAATACATCATGTTGAAAGAGTAGAACATCCATCCATATCCAACTTACTATATCCTAACTACAGGGTCACGGGGGTCTGCTAAAGCCAATCACAGCCAACACAGGGTGCAAGGCAGGAAGAAATCCCGGGCAGGGCGCCAGCCCACCGGAGGACACACACACACACACCAAGCACACACTAGGGACAATTTAGGATTGCCAATGCACCTAACCTACATGTCTTTGGACTGTGGGAGGAAACTGGAGCACCTGGAGGAAACCCACGCAAACACAGGGAGAACATGCAAACTCCACACAGGGAGGACCCAGGAAGTGAACCCTGGTATCCTAACTGCAAGTCAGCAGCGCTACCACTGCGCCACCGTGCCTCCCCAAAGAGAAGAACAGCAAATGCTTTTTTATTTGAATAATTAATAGATACACTTCACATAATTTAATGTCCTCAGCTACACTTTACAGAACATTACATAACACCTTTCAAGTCAGATATCATCACAGAGCACTTTACGTAAAACATTACAACTCCATTCTTAGACATTGAGAGAGGACTTCATGTAAACAATATAGCATCACTTTGTTTGATGCCTACTTAGCAAAACCAGCACAGCTAGTTAACATGACAAGATTTCAATTTAAGTGCCTGGAAGATTAGCACTGCCATAATTCAATGTCAGCCATTCAGTCAAATGATGGTTCATCTGAGTTCACTGCCCCACACCTCCCCATTCAAATGCAAAAATAAAAACAATATGCATAACTTCTTTAAAAAATTCTGATATTTTTTACTTAATAAAACATTACAATGTTAACCTTGTTTAGGCAAAATTAATGTTATAGTTGTAGTAAATTCCTTCTGTCCGATATATGAGCATTAATGACATTCAAGAAGAAACTGCATAAAAAGGATATATTTAGCCTATAGTAATTGAGTTATTTAATCAAAATAGTGATATTTCACAATTATTTTGCTTTCTTGATGGTGTTGGCATTTCACATATGTGCTATTTGTCTTCCACGTCAGATAAAAAAGGGGAAGCACAATCTAAAACAGGAAAACAGTACGAATAGTCAATCCAACAATAGGGGCATTCGCTCACATGGGGTCAAGTTAGAGTTACCAGTTATACTACCTGGCACCCTATGCACACTTTTTCCCACCCAATGCTGTGAGGAATGGTGCTAGCTCTTTGTGACCCTGCAGTTGGTTACTCAGCTTAAGAATGTATGGGGAGGACTACAGTACTTTGACAAACACGTCTTTGGCACTGGGTGGGGAGACCGAGAATACAATCCATAAAATTATGTAAACTCCACTTAGACAGGCAGGGATTTGACCTCCAGGAATTGTAAGAAATCAGTAACAAACGTGGGACAAATCACATTTCCACATTCAGTCAGTCATAAGAACAAAATAACTTTGACAAACAATAACAGGCCATTCAGTCCATTAAGCTTGTTATCTTCGTCACCCCATAATTGTCTGCATGGATCCTGCAGTGTTGCTTGTGTCCCTGTAAGAGCGAGTTTTGTGTATGTCCATTGTGTTAATGGACTGACACCCTATTCAGGAATTCTCACCTTGTGCCCAATGTCATTCATATCCTGAACAACCTCACCTCTTTTATTTGGATGAACTTAATTGGTACTTGTAAGAATTTTTTAAATCCGCTCATCCATTTTCTAGACCCATAAGGTTGTATGGGACAAACGCTTTATGAAAGCTAGGAGCTTGACTGCTGTTGACTTAATTAGAGACACTTTAATAGAAACAACTACTTCACGCAACTAGTCAAATTATTTCTTTTTAACAATCATTCAAAATAACACCACACAGAAGGCAGGGACCAATAACACTGTGATTTAGGATACACATAGCATATTTCTGTCAATCTAGGAAGAAAAGGCAGACAAACAAAACATTCAACCTCCATAAGGAAAAATGATTATGTACAGGAATCAAACATTCAGCCATAAAGTCAAGAGATAGTGGTACTAATCAGTGTCCATATCATCTCCCAAAATGTTCCTTGTGTAACTAACTTGCATATAAATCTTTACAGATGTTTTTAAAGTATTATATTGTCATTATTTCCCATACAGATTAAAATGAGGAAGGCGTTCTGAAAAAAGCACTCTTAACAGGTTCAGAGCCAATTTAATAACTGGAAATGTACAGGAGAAACACAGAAGATGTGCAGACCTCACAAAGACAGGGATCTGGCTGAGAATTTATGAATAAATAAGAAAATGTAATTTTAAAAATATAACTTTTCCAACAGAAGAGATAAATGAAAGGCACAAGTAAATTATCTTACAGATACAAGTCTATGGACATCTGCCAGTCTTCTACTGAGATAAGTACTGAGCTCTTTCCTGTTAGCAGCACACCCAAACAATGCTAAGTGTTCTCACAAGATGAGCCAGACATCCAGTGGCTGTGTGAATGTTAACTATCTTGTGTGCCTGCACTTCTCTAATGTAATCAATGACACCCATGGATATATTCAAGCATAATTGTAAGCATGCTTAGCCTGATTCTAAGTAATGTTTCTTAAATGTGAAGAAATAAACTCCAACCAGAAACAACAAATCATCTTTGTTTGATTGAAGAAAAAATTTCTTTAAGAATTGTTTTGTCAGATTGCCCATAAATGAAACAACATGTTAGGTTGTGAATATGTGAAAGTGGACTGGTAAAGTGTGTCCTAAGATGCTGGAATAAGCTATTTCTGTCAGCTGCAGAGATTGTGAACCCATTAATGACGACAAACAAACCATTTTAAAGTAAGCATTGAAACAGCAAAATAATGATGGATAAAGTATTTACACATATTCCCTTAATTTGTTTAATGATTTCTGGAGGATGGAGCCTGTCCTGACAGTTTTGCTTGCAAGGTAGGAACAAGTCCTGGACAGGGTGTCACTGCAGAGAAACCCCAGAGTGTAAACTTCAAAATATTCCAGTGAACATATGCAATGTTATCAATCTACCTGCCATTAGCCTACTAAGGTGGCACACTTAAAAATGTTTTTGTGAAGGTTTTGAAGTGTACATGATGCCATTTGTTTATGATTATTCTAGTTGCTGAGGTGAAGTGAAAAAACACATGATACATGCATGTGCTTAATGCAGTGGAAAACACAGAATCAACAAATAATTGATTGCATTTTTGGGATACCCGAGCCTTATAGAAAAGCTCTGTTGATTAAGCTCAACCAAATAAGCCACTTACTATGCTTTTTGTCCTGCATATAATAAGTGGAACTTTTCTGGACTCTCATCCAAAAACATTTACAGGGCAAGGACAAGTCTATTAAAAGGAGACAAAGTCATTTGTATGTATATTTTTTTATTGCCAATTCATTCTTTCAAAACACTGTTAAGACAGAACACTCTCAATCTTTTGTGTACAACAATATGTGTATCCCCTGTGACAGAACGCTCCTATTTTAAATTCTAAATGGAAACAAATTATACTGTAATCAGACAGATAATTTAATATAGAGGAAGCAACATGCTTCTCTGTGTTACTCATAACATATACTACAAGTTAAACGTTCTGCTCAAGTTTCAAGTAGGACTGTTTTTGAAGCAATAAACTACATACTTAAAATGTTTTTATTTGACAAATTAAATAAAAACACACATCCATTGCGTTTTGTGTGAATTTGACAGCAAAATAACAGTGACCTCAGTTTTCTCTCAAATGATTGATTGACAATGTCTGCATACAAAATAATGTGGCAACTTTCAGGAAGGAGTTTACAGTTTAGTATAGCTGTACACTTGTGCACATTGAAAAGTTCCCTTATTCAAATCTTGTGCATCATGCTGTGTGTTGAAGCCTGTGCTCTTTTTTTCTGGTTGCATGTTATTTGGGGCCATACAGGATAAGGTTAATGCATTTAGTTGATTTTTATTTTAATAAAACAGTAATAATAATTAAGAGCTAATCTTTCATTTGTGAAAGTTGAGCAGCAAACCAACAGTGACCTTGCTTTTCTCCTGAATACAAAAAAAATTACAACATAATTTAGTGGCATCAATGCTGGCTCAATGCCACCATCTACTGGCAGAAGAAAGAGAGGACAGGAGAGGTTGGGAGCATGCACTGATAATGTGTGATGCTGAACCCACCACAAGACAAACCACCTCAGGATCCCAAATTAGATGTTTTGTAATTATAAGGGCACACCTGCCAAAGCTAACTCTGATGTCCTATTGTGAAAGGCAAGGGCCTTTTTCCTGGGTTGTAATGTATCCATACCACTGGGGTGTAGGAAGTTCACCATGAAGCTTTGCTTCCAGATGTCCATCCATAATTATACTCATATGAAAAAGTTTGGGAACCCCTCTTAATTCTTTGGATTTTTGTTTATCATTGGCTGAGCTTTCAATGTAGCAACTTCCTTATAATATATGACATGCCTTATGGAAACAGTAGTATTTCAGAAGTGACATTAAGTTTATTGGATTAACAGAAAATATGCAATATGCATCATAACAAAATTAGAAAGGTGCAAAAATGTGGGCACCCCAACAGAGATATTACATCAATACTTAGTTCAGCCTCCTTTTGCAAATCTAACAGCCTCTAGACACTGTCCTCCTATAGCCTTTGATGAGTGTCTGGATTCTGGATGGAGGTATTTTTGACCATTCTTCCATACAAAATCTCTCCAGTTCAGTTCAATTTGATGGCTGCCGAGCATGGAGAGCCTGCTTCAAATCATCCCATAGATTTTCGATGGTAGTCAAGTCAGGGGACTGTGACGGCCATTCCAGAACATTGTACTTCTCCCTCTGCATGAATGCCTTTGTAGATTTCGAACTGCATTTTGGGTCATTGTCTTGTTGGAATATCGAACCTCTGCATAACTTCAACTTTGTGACTGATACTTGAACATTATCCTGAAGAAGTTTTTGATATTGGGTTGAATTCATCTGACCCTTGACTTTAACAAGGGCCCCTGTCCCTGAACTAGCCACACAGCCCCACAGCATGATGGAATCTCCACCAAATTTTATAGTAGGTAGCAGGTGTTTTTCTCGGAATGCAGTGTTCTTCTTCCGCCATGCAAAGCGCTTTTTGTTATGATCAAATAACTCAATTTTTGTCTCATCAGTCCAAAGCACTTTGTTCCAAAATGAATCTGGCTTGTCTAAATGAGCATGTACATACAACAAGCGACTCTGTTTGTGGTGTGAGTGCAGAAAGGGCTTCTTTCTCATCACCCTGCCATACAGATGTTCTTTGTGCAAATTGCGTTGAATTGTAGAACGATGTACAGATGCACCGTCTGCAGCAAGATGTTCTTGCAGGTCTTTGGAGGTGATCTGTGGGTTGTCTGTAACCATTCTCACAATCCTGCACATATGCTGCTCCTGTAATTTTTGTAGCTTGCCAGACCTGCTGGGTTTAACAGCAACTGTGCCTGTGGCCTTCCATTTCCTGATTACATTCCTTACAGTTGAAACTGACAGTTTAAACCTTTGAGATAGATTTTTGTAGCCTTCCCCTAAACCATGATACTGAACAATCTTTGTTTTCAGATCTTTTGAGAGTTGATTTGAGGATCCCATGCTGTCACTCTTCATAGGAGAGTCAAAGGGAAGCACAACTTGCAATTGACCACCTTAAATACCTTTTCTCATGATTGGACACTCCTGTCTATGAAGTTCAAAGCTTAATGAGCTAATCCAACCAATTTGGTGTTGCAGGTAATCAGTACTGAGCAGTGACAGGCATTCAAATCAGCACAATTACAAGGGGACCCACATTTTGGAACAGCCAGTTTTTCACATTTGATTTAATTTCATACAACTAAATACTGCTTCACTAAAAATCTTTGTTCAGAAAACACCCCAGTACTCAGATGTTCCTAGGAAATGAAAGACATACTGCAGTTATCCTTTTTGTTGAAAGAAGAGTAAATTATTATGCAGGCTGAGAGGGGTTCCCAAACTTTTTCATATGACTGTACCTCATTTTTTTGTAATTTCTATCCAGCAAAAGCTGCCACATCACACATGATGAAAGGCTATATCACCCTTTAGAGTTTCACAGTATGACCAGTGCATAAATGGTTTGTTTTCTTGAAATTCACTTCTACACATAAGCAAAGTATATGAAGATGTAGATTGTCATGTCTGATTGGAGTATTGTTCTCACCACACTGGAAATCTGTGCTGCCAGAAACTGCAAGCTTATGGGTGTCTGTAAAACCCTCCATGAGAACGTTGGATGCCACCCAGGGTCATCACTGGCTTATACAGTATTTGCATTTTCTTTTATTAATCAAGTGATAGCTTTGGTTTCCTGCCACAAGATTACTCAGTAGTATACACCCTGATTTATACTCTGCAAACCTTTTATTTAAATATCTTGGTACTCTATACAACATAAAACATTTGCAGTGCAAAAGAGAAACATGTTCATGGCATTTGCATCAGATTTTTCAATTTGTTTTAAATAGTTTCAAGAACCATGAGAACAGAACTATAGTGATTCAGTTGTAAAGGTAACACAGTCAGAGCCTGACATCAGTGGAAGAGACATTGTACTCTGAAAATTGATTAAAATAGCTTTTAATGGCCACTTTTAAGGACATTCTCAAAGATAATCACACATGAGAAAGGGACAACTCATCAAGGAAACATCATTAAGGAGAAGAACCTCAGATTTTTTCCTTTGCACTGAAACCAAGAATTGGTTTCATTGGAGGAGACATGTTGAAAGGAAATATTCGGAATTAAGAAAGTAACTCAGCTCTTTTATGTAGCGCCTTCCACAGAGTATTAACTCTTTGCAAAGAAATCTGCCATTTTTTATAACCAAAACATCTGCCTGTATAACTAACTTTTACACAATGTGTAAGGCACTATTGTATACAAAGTCTTTGAAAGTTGTCCACATTGCACAGCCACTTATAAAGCAATTAATTTAATGTAGCAACCTTCACAGTAAAATACCATTACAAATGTACTCAAAGAACTGAGTTTGTGAGCAACCCATCAAAGGATGGCTGAAATCTTGCATCAACAATGATTCTAGGGCACACTGTCTTTACTGCAAGACTGTCTCCTATGCTAAATTGTGTCACATTAAAAAGCACATCTCCACTCAAAAATACATTGAACAATTAAAACCATCTAACTCTTCAAAGCAATCCACACTACCATGCATAACAATTAACACAGATTCTTCTATAGTCATTTCATTTCATATATACTGGAAAATGACATTTTTAACATTAGCCAGTAACTAAATATATACACACATTTTATCAGAAAATATTTTTAATTAGTCGTCTGAAACATGGCAATATTTACTATTCACCTTGAATGTGCTGTTTTTTTGCCTTTATCATGTTTAAAATGCATCATTTGAGATATACAATCATATAACTTTATATTCTGATTTTTTTCCCTTCTTTTGCTGTGCACAGCTGAATTTGGTTTATTTTATTTTAGTTAATTTATTGTAATTATATTTGTATGTACTATAACTTATTGAAATTTCAGTAAAATCTTTTTATTAGTTCCTTTTCATATAGATATAAATATGAGGTAGTAATGTCATCTAATAATAAATAATAATAATTCATTACATTTATATAGCACTTTTCTCAGTACTCAAAGCGCTATCCACACAGGGAAGAACCGAACCCACAATCTTCCACAGTCTCCTTACTGCAAAGCAGCAGCACTACCACTGCGCCACCTGTGAGGATCTAGCAACTTCCAGGGCATGCATTAGCAACTTTCCACTGAAAATAGTTAACAACACTGTCCGTAGCCCAGTTTTGTCTTTTTTAATGGCAAACTGCCCTCTTGTTGAAACAAACACAATCGGGGGAGCCCCCCTTGGTGAAACAAACTCACTTAGATGCAGGAAACCATAATGCACAATGCTGCTGATCACTTACACACTTACAACCCAAAAAGAGCAATCCACAAGCTACTGACAGCAAACTGGGTTTTGCATAACTTAGTAGATGAGAAACTTTGACCCACTTGTAAACCAAATACAGCAACTTGAGACTCAGTGGTTGAGAAACACTGCCTTGCACACACCCAGCATTCAGATGCCAAAACTTGGAAGATCTGTGATACTTCATGCTGGCAGGTAAAGTATGCATACCAGTGACTCACACCAGACTCATAAAGCCTCAATGGCAATGACCTGTACACTTTGAGACTGACATATGGCCAAATGGCTATTCCCAGATGGAGCCATATGTTTGGTGCATGACTGTAATATTACGGCACATTTTTCCTAAACAGCATTAGCATAAATTATTTAGCGCTTTCATAGTGACTGCTATCACAGAGCTCTTTACTAACCAGTTCATATGTCTATTAGAATGCTTTTCAGAATGTATGCTTGTTAACATTTGCAAATCCAATTTATGGTCACTTTCAGCAAGATCAAGTGCAAGGCAGGAAACGCACATGGGCCTTTGTAAAGCCTGCATGTACACATACTCATACGGCCAAATTACAAATGCCAACCTAGCAAACCATATGTGTGGGAATGCAGTATAAAACCACAATACCCAGACAAAAACACAAGTAAGCATGAGGAGAACATGAAAAGACAAGGTTCAGGAACTGAAAATGCTGGATTGATGTGGTGCCCTAGATTCTTAAGAATTTATCTTTATTTTATATACCATTGTTAAAAACTGTTTTACACCAAGTCTCCCACAGAACACCATTACAAATCTCTTTACAAAGAAATCAATTTTATTTGATTTAGAGTGTGACAGAAGTATTTACAATGCACTGCAGTAAAAGTTCATGACTTCGCATGCACTTGGCAGCAGATATGGAGGTAAAAGTCACGTGGCCTGGAGAAGACAACAGCAGAGACAGGCCACGGACAAAAACCTCTCTCTCTTTCTACGCTGTCCACACACTCCTAACTGGAAGGAATGCCAGAGTAAACAAGACAGGCATGTGACATTTCTCCCAATGTGCTCAACTTTTATTTTTGTCTTCAAAGAGGCTGCGATAGTTTCCATGAACAAAGATGTGTCTCAATGCCAGCGATTTCCGTCCTGTACGGACAGCAGCTGCTTCCAGCCAAATTTAGAAGAAAACTGCCTTTTAAAAAATCCTTTCAGGTAAGCAAGGATACTATCAGCTTAGGAAGGAAGGAGATATATCTAATACATGTGAAAGAGGAGTAGTAATAATAACAGTAGTAGTACTTTCACATATATACAGCCAAGACTGACACTGGCTTATTTTAGCACAGAAGCAGCAGAGACAGCATAATACCCCCCAAAAAATCTCATTATCAATACCAACTCATTATTTGTCTAAATCTACACTAAGGCATGAAAGTGATTGTTTGTAATAATGCTGTAAAGGAACTTTCTCATGTGGCTAATGTGTATGCCATCTAGCGTTTATTTACAAAATAACACCTTTCATCTTGAGTACTCTCCAAAATCCTTTCACAAATACAAAACTACCGGGATATTGGTGTCAGTTTGAACTGCTGCATTATGAAAATCACACTAAGATCAGAATGATAAGCCAGCCAGCAGTGAGGAAAAGGTATGATTAAAATCACATAAGCTCCATCACAGCAGATTTACACAGAGTGTACTGTATGTATGAATTTACACTATAATGGATGTGACATTGTTAATCATAGACATCTTTCACAATGAAGATGTACAAAGAAAAATAGAGATTCATAGAGAAGAACCCACAGCTGCGTTCTCTAAACCAACCTGTATGAGAAAGAAAGCAAGCATTTGTATCAATCCATCCATCTTATAAGCCACTTATCCAGCACTGCAAGCAAGTAGGGAACTTCATACATGGCAAAAACAAAAAGTACTATCTTATTCAATGCAAACAAATGCATTGGAGTGGAAAGCTATTGACACGAATACTATATAGATGAAAGTTTTTTTTATAGTTGGCTTTCCATTTTTCTGTTTGAGATCCCACTAGAACATGCAAAGCCAGACCAATGAGAAAAGAAATAACAAACCGCACCATTGTAGTATTAAATAGAAGATACTGTGAGAAAGCTTTCCCAAACACACACTACTGACTTTAGTATTAGCAGCCACCATTAGAATTCCATTGTGCAAATCTTCAGGGTTTTTATTATTTGGAAATGAAGATTTATTAAAGTAGGTTCATACAAGTTTAAACTAAAAAAAGCCCTTACTCAATCACCTTGGCAATATACATGATATGAAATAATGGCAGAAAACCTGCTGAACTGTATTATAAACCTGCAATCAGGCAGTTAGCAAATAATTTAAATAAAATGGCCACTAGCCATTGTCCACTGGATTAGATTTAAAACTGTACCAATCTTGATGCTAGACAACATGTTAACTAACAAGTGAAAAATAACAGAATCTAAGGGCAAAGGAATATGCATACCACATGTGATATTGATGGCAGGATACTAATTCTATCCTCCACATAAAATATATTAAAAAAAAACAAACACAGTTTTAACATCCCCTAGTAGGATGGATGGGGGGACTACATGATTCCCTTATTGCTAGCCTCTTGTACCTTACCTTTTGTCACCTTTCTCTGTTAAAGGGGCCATTGCCTTCCAGGGATGCCTTGACCTTCAATGTTTATCAGCTGTGTCCAGCACTTTCATCAATATGCCAAATCACACATTTCACTTGCTGCCTCCTTAGATTCCCTTCTGGAAGGGACTTATCATCCCTGGTAGCTTTAAATACAACTCTCCTCCCTCCCATGGCTCCCAAATTAGCTTTGTTATTCAACAGTGTAATTCTGTCACTGGCTCATTAAGAACCCCCCACCTCCCTCCCCATCCCCATGCCTCACATTCCTGGAAACCTGACAAAATGCAGACGGCTCCACAAGAAGCCCATGTGCTGTGTCATTCCTAAAAGGGGCCGCCGCTAAAGTCCAGTCATATAAATAGGATATGAAAACTGGAAAAATGCAGAGCCACTCATCTCCAAAGAGTACAGGTGATGGAGAAAGTACTATATTACATAACAGAAGACCCAATGGGTGCTCTACAAGAGTGCTAAGGTAGAAAGAATCCTGAACACAATAGTGGAAACATGAGTTTCAGTGAATGTTTTCAAAACCGTCAGCCTTGCAAAAACAACAAATCCCAAAGTCTAGAAAAGACAAATCAGAGGAAGCGAGCACTCCAGCCATCCAGGGATTCAAGCATCTACTGCAACTCTAAAAACGCAATAATAAGTATACCTGAGATCATATGATGGACCAAAGTGAAATCCCTATAAGCAAGATGGAGTGCAGATTAAGCCATTCACTGAACTAAGACAAAGAAACCTGTGTGGACTTTAAGCCTTCTTGATAAGGATGCAGGCGGCACGGTGGCGCAGTGGGTAGCGCTGCTGCCTTGCAGTTAGGAGACCCTGGTTCGCATCCCGGGTCCTCCCTGCGTGGAGTATGCATGTTCTCCCCGTATCTGCGTGGGTTTCCTCCGGGTGCTCCAGTTTCCTCCCACAGTCCAAAGACATGCAGGTTAGGTGCATTGGTGATTCTAAATTGTCCCGTGTGTGTGTGCGTGCGCGCCCTGCCCGGGGTTTGTTTCCTGCCGTGCAGCCTGTGTAGGCTGGGATTGGCTCCAGCAGACCCCCCGTGACCCTGTAGTTAGGATGGATGGATGATAAGGATGCCTTGATGAACATTTATATGACCATTTCAATGTACCAAAAGGGGACAGTATTTCCCACAGTTATGTAAGCTGTCCAAGAATTAGATTAGATTTATACCTTTGCATAGGAAAAGAGGCTGTGCATTTCCATGTATTTTTGCATTTTGGTCCATATGAATGTGCTATTTACCTGTTTCTGCTTGTCATTTGCATTACAAAAAAATCAGTTCTAAAGAAAATTGTAAATATTGTGTTGAGCTATGTGAAGTATGTTGTGGTGTTCTGCTAGTATGATGCCTGCTTTGCCAATTACGATGTCAATTGCCACCTTTAAGATATAGTAGGTCAAGGACAGAGATAACAAGCCAGGAAGCCCTGATCCTTGCAAAAGTAATTCAGCCTACAAATGCTGCTATATAAAATTGTTTCCTTGTTTGTTATATTTAAGGAGACTGATCGAGACTTCAGCTGGGCTGAGGTCAGGACCATGTACATGCAAACCAAATTCCACATTTTCCATTTACCCCCATCACTGACAAATAGGTATTAACAATATTAACAAAATAAACAATCCATTCTATATATATATATCAATCCGTTCTATATCCATTCTATATATATACAGTATATATCAATCCGTTCTATATCCATTCTATATATTTGAACCTTTTGTTTTCAGAGAGTTTTTTCAAATTTTTCCTGTAGAAAAAGCAAAACAAGAGATTCAGTTTTGGCTTAATGATATTTCTGTACTTGTGGTGGCCAAGAAGTGCTGTCAAACACATCCTTACATGCATCAGTACTTAATCTGATTTCAATGACATAAAATTATGCTACATATGAAATACACATTAGCAGTTAATGTGCACATAAATTTTACCATTACATATCGTAAAATTGGTGTATGAAATCCTAGGCATAAGTCCTTGTTTTTTTGGTTTTTTTTGGCCCTTTTTGATGCACTGCTATACTCTTCCTGTTTTTAACCCTTTACTGTAAGAAACAGTCCCACTTCTTACTTTGTATTTTTGGCTTCCTTCATTTGTGGAAAACTGAAATGTGCCCCTTTACATTTCACACATGCTAAAAAAAAGACACATTGGCATAAAAAGTACTAGTGTGCACAGGACAGCAATGAACCAAGCAATACTGTAAATGCAAATTTTATAATTCAATAATATTTGATCCAAATGAGGTATGGTGTAAATGAGCCTATGGTGGAATAAATCACACCCTGGTAAAATGAAATATGCAATCAAGTATGCAACAAGAACGTGTCAAGGTTAATAAAACATGAACAAGTTAAAATTATTAGGGTACAACTCACAATATTATAAGACATACAACAGAAAAGTACAAAGAATAAAGAAATGTGCATTTTTTTTGAGTCTAATCACACCTGCACTCCCATATATATATGTTCAACATTTTATTAAAGTTGGGTAGATCATTTAAAATATACAGCTGAATGTATAACATTTTTTTGCTTTCTGTGTAATTTTAGTAGTGTGACTGAACACAGAAACTAAGAACTATTCATTCCAAATTTTAGAAATGCAATCGCATAGAAAAATTGGTATAAGAATCCACACTTGCAATGGTACTGGTGCAAATTACAGAATAATACTTTAGCCTGCACAAGCAAGTCACACCAGGTTCTCTTTAATAAATGATCAAGCATTTTGAATTAGCCAGAATCTTACTTAGAAATGAAACATCACTAATCCCCAGTAAAAAGTGCCTTAAAAAGCATCAAAAGCAAGACTAAAGGTAATTTATTAATACACGATTTCCATAAGTTGGAAAAAAATTCCATAATTTTAAGGACACAAAATAAATGATTCATTAAAAGGGGGTTCAAATACTTTATGTTCATGCTGAAATTAATAATTATTTATGTGAACTTTACCTTTGTTGATTGCTGAAACTTATTTAGTGCTTGTTTTACAGGATGATGCAGTTAAAGATAATCCAAAAGAAGCTATAGAATTATTGTAAGAAGGAAAATGTCTGGAAGGTGAAAGAAAAAATGTAATTCAAGAGATAACTGATGATGTCATTTCCTCTGCTTGCCTTTAAAACTGCCATTTTGACCATCTCAAAACAGTTCTGTTCTGGACTCCAATCTGTACACTTCAGTACAATAATTCATTTAATTTTGCAGTCAGGAAATAATATACGGGTGGCTGCCTCAAACCTTTCTGTGGCTTTTGTCTGGTTTGTGACATTGGTGTAGTCCCAGGATGGTAGACTTCCTGAAGAACCAGGACCCAGACCAAGTTTCCGAGTGGGGAGTTCGTCCCATGGTTCGGAAAGACCCGGTGCAGGCACCGATCCCAGTACACTTTACTGGGCAAACTGAAAAAAACAGGGAGTGTGCAGGAGGGGCTCACAGGATTGGGCTAGTCCAGGTGGGGGAGGCAAAGGGACTTATTATGTTCTCTTGGAGGAGAGTGCCTTCCTCCCCACTAAGGCAGAGCACTTAGATAAACGTGGGGGTGCCCCAGCCTGGCAGGTGAGAAAAGTAAGACTGTGGAAACTTGACCTAGAGTGGCCAACCAATAAATAGGCCTTCTCCCTGTGGACAAAGGTACGGCAATGGCTACAGCCAAATGTAAACAATGCCCTACAAATAGTGGAGCAGTGGCCTGCTACCTGCTCCGAAATAACCTACCCGACGGCTTCACCCAGCCGGTCTCGGGACAACAATTCAAAAACATGACAGAACTCATAGAACTTGTGGAAACATATAGAACGGCCTCGCAATCTGGAAGGGCAGAACCGTCGCTTAGTCAAGCCCAAATGGATTACATCCCAAAAATTCGGCCTTCCGGCTACAAACCGGAGCCTGTACCGACATACCCGGATTCGCAGGTATGCAATCTACTCAGGGATGAGAAGGAATACAGATGGAGGGGGAAGGAAGGGTGGTGTACTCTAACAAATCCTCTGGCGATTCCACATACAGGACTGGTGACTATAAATGGATTTAAAACCGAGAACTTATTCGATACTGGTAGCAACATTTCCATTGTTGCACACCGATATGTGCTACTGCAACAATGGCTAAAAATTAAGACTAGTCTAACCTGCATCCACGCGAAAATCTGCTGGTACAGGTCCGCCACCTGTGTCATCAATTGTGAAAGATCGATAAAAAAAATTAGCCTTAGCGGTCCATCCGAATCCATCATTCCTGGTGGGACTGGTCTAGAATTAAAAGCGGTTCGGCACATCCCGCTCCTAAGTGAAAGTTGGACCTAGTTATACACAGAGATAATATGTCTCAAGCTGCCTCCACGCTATGCAACCAGCTGGCAGAAAGTGATGATGCGGTCACTCAGTGCGACGTAGCAGTTCCTGGGCCTTTACGGGCAGAAAAGTCATCAACCAATGCCGCGACGGAATGGGAGGAAACCATGCCCCTTCAGGTCTGTCCTGACCCCCTCTCCATCTTACAATATCAGTTTAGAGAGATGCCGGCTTCTTTTAAAAGGGAAAAGTGGAATAACAATCTCCTTAAATTTGCAAAAAATACAGTTGTTCTTGCCAGTGGCCAGCACACTCATCAGCCCATGCCACAGGGTCATCACTTTGTTTTAGAAAACAACCTTTTGTTTCAGATAGCGGATCATGAGGGGGAGGTGCAGAAGCTGCTGCTAATCCCATAGACCTTCTGGCAGCAGGTATGTGAATTAGCAAACACCCACCTCCTAGGATGCCATTTGGGCACTGAAAAACTTTGAAGCAGATTAAGCTTCGTTTTTACTGGTTAGGAATCAATGAGGAGGTTCATCGCTTTTGCACATCCTGCCCGGAGTGTCAATTGCGACATATTCCTTGGAAGCACCATGCTCCTCTTGTTCTCATTCCCCTGATTGATGTCCCATTTGAAATAATTGGGGTCGACTTAATAGGTCCCCTGAAACCCTCAGCTCGAGGACACAAATTATTTTAGTCCTTGTATATTATACTACCTAAAATCCCAAAGCTGTTCAATTGCACTCAGCTACTTCTAAAGCAATTGCATAGGAACTGAGTCTTTGCACGAGTCACCACCCCTAAGGAAGTCCTGATGGACCAAGGGACACCTTTCAACACGATGACAACACTTCCAGTTCCAACAACATTGATGACATCATTTCCTCTGCTTGCCTTTAAAACCATCAGTTCTGTTCTGGTCTCTAATCTGTACACTTCAGTACAATAATTAATTTAATTTTGCAGCCAGGAAAAAACATACAGGTGACTGCCCCAAACCTTTATGTGGCTTTTGTCAAGTTTGTGACTATATATATACCCCAACACAGACAGGCAGACCACATAAGTGCAAGCAGATACACACTTTTATTTTCTTCCTTTGCTTTCTTTCAGCACACAGTGCACAAATCCCCATTATATAATGCTCAGTTCCTTCTCCTTTTCTCTTTCTATCTCCTCTCTGTTTCTCTGCTGTCTCAACTCCTATCTCCTCGCAAGCTTCATCCATCTTCCACCCAACTCTAGCTCCCTGAATGGAGTGAGGCGGCCTCCTTTATAGTGTATACAGAAGTACTCCAGGTGTACTCTGATCCTCTTCCGGCAACACTCCTCAGTGTGGCGGAAGTGCTGCAGCCCAGGACTCCGAGACTGTCCAAACACCCCCTTGTGGTACCCACAGGCCCCAGAAGGGTTGAGCTTTCCAAGCTCCAAGCCCGTGGCCCCGATGTAAACCAGGGGGTTTGCCCTCTGGTGTTCCGGGGGAAGTATTTCTGTGGACATGTCGTCTCTCCCTATACTTCCATTCAAAGGGTGTATCGACCGGGCAAGGCCCCTGGCCGCCTGTCAATATTGTTATATTATAATAGTATAGATATAGACGTAAATACATAAATATCACTTCCCCCGGAACACCAGAGGGCAAACCCCCTGGTTTACATCGGGG